>JAJOOS010081704.1:0-10375 GCA_029582725.1 Solanum chiquidenum | reverse complement strand
AAACTGCAAATCATAATGCTCATCGACGCACGAGCCTAAAATGCATGTCATGAAACTCATCAAATTCAAGATAAATTTTCAAGCTCCAAAGCTCCTCAAATTCGAGTTAAGTCTTCAAATCAAAATATTCCTAGCTCATCAAATTCGAGCCAAGTCTTCATGGCATAAAACTTATCAAATCCGAGCTAAATCTCCATGTCGTGAAGCTCGTTGAGTTCAAGCTAAGTTTTCAAGTCACGAGGCTTCTCAAATTTGAGCAAAATCTTCAAATTTCAAAGCTCATCAAATTCGAGCAAAATCTTCAAATCAAAATGCTCATTGACGCACAAGTCAAAAAAATAAATATGTCATGAAGCACATCAAATTCGAGCTAAGTTTTCAAGTCAAGAAGTTTCTCATATTGGAGCAGAATCTTCAAGTCTCAAAGCTCATTAAATTCAAGCAAAATCTTCAAGTCAAAATGCTCCTCGACGCATGAGTCTAAAATGCATTTCATAAAGTTCATCAAATTCTGTTGAATCTTCAAGTTTCAAAGCTCATCAAATTCGAGCAAAATCTTCAAATCAAAATGCTCCTCGAAGCACGAGCCTAAAATGCATGTCATAAAGTTCACCAAATTCTGTTGAATCTTCAGGTTTCAAAGTTCATCAAATTCAAGCAAAAATCTTCAAATCATAATGCTCCTCGACGCACGAGCCTAAAATGTATGTCATAAAGTTCATCAAATTGTGTTTAATCTTCAAGTTTCAAAGCTCATCAAATTCGAGCAAAATCTTCAAGTCAAAATGTTTCTCGATGCATGAGTCTAAAATATATGACATGAAGCTCATCAAATTCGTGCGAAGTCTCAAATTTCGAAGATCTTCACATTTGAGCTAAGATTTCAAATCATGATGCTTCTCAAATGCGAGCCAAGTCTTCAAGTCAGAAAAGCTCCATGAAAATGAGTTAAATCTTCAAATTGTTACTTTTGGCCCTCATGAGTTTAAATCTATATGGTCCAAAAAGTCAAATAGGTTGAAAACCTTGAAATAAGTGGCCTAGAAAAATTAGAAGAAGAAAAAAACTCACATGTTTTGCATTGAAGTGTAAAGTAAATACATTTTATTGCTTCAAAATTGCAAGAGTTTTTACACATCTTAAGGAAGGGATAAAACAAATGGACATATCATCCCATACAAAAGGTCTAAGTAGAAAAAAATAATCAAACATCAAGAAGTGGTTTGTCAACTCATATTGGATGTCTTTATCAAGTTCACATCACCTCTTCATCAAACATCATTGCTTCAAATATTTTTATGGATCGATGCACATAAGCGAGCCTCTATCTTTGACATGGGGGCATATTTTGAAGTTTGATTTAATGATTTGATAATGTGACAAGTAGTTCCTCTCCAGAACTAGGACAAACTGCGGCAAAATCTCTTTCTCGCCAAAACCAAAACTACAAAGAAAGAGGTACAAACTGTGATTCATCGCTAAGCTTCAATTTAGAGGAAGATACACTAAGTGTTGTTCTCGTCAAAGCTGCAATTGTAAAAGAAGATGCATCATATGCGATTCGTCATCAAAGTCACAACTGCAAAAGAAGATCCAGTAAATATGGTTCGTCGTCAAAGTCGCAATTGAAAAGGAAGATGCATCGTGATTCATCATCAAAGCCGCAATTGTAGAAGAAGATGCACTAAGTGTGGTTCGTTGCTAAAGTCACAACTGCAAAAGAAAGAGACATCAAGTGTGGTTCATCGTCAAAGTCGTAACTGCAAAAGAAGAGGCACCAAGTGTGGTTCGTCGTCAAAGCCGCAACTGCAAAAAAAAAAAAGAAGATATTTCATGTGTGGTTCTTCATCAAAGCCACAACTCTTAAAGAAGATAATCCATGCCACAATTGTAGAAAAAGATGTACTAAGTGTGGTTCATCGCTAAAGCTGCAGTTACAAAAGAAGATGCACGAAGTGTGGTTCAGCTCAACCAAAGCAATAATCGCTATAAAAAAAATTGCACCAAATGGTTCCTTGCCAATTATGGATTACACCTCATATTCTTTTGGTCTGATATTGAGATTTTTTGCAGTCCATCATAAACCTGCAAGAAAAAAGGAAAAGTGATGTGTCTCACGGTGCAAATTGCACAAAGCTTCAAATCAACATGGTGAAAATTATGGCATATGCTCTCGCGCTCGTCATGATGAATATATTCCTATTGGCTCAAGAGTTTTATGTTTTCTCTCCATGTAGATGATGACAAAATTCTCAATCAATGCAGAAATCAATATGCGGCTCTTCGGCGAAGATGCAGAGAAGTGAACTCATGGATGTTGTCCAAAGTCAATTGGATCGCTAAGTTTAAACATATCAATTTTGGTGAATTCATGAGAACTTTGAGTTTGATTTTTGGATAGGTTGTAGACTTAAGTCTATTTTCTATCGAATCAAGTCATTCTCCATTCTACCTCTCCTACACCAAGATGCAAACGTTTTGGTGAGACTCCACAATCTGCAACACAATAATGACAGAATTGAAGACCAACTTCAAAAATTAATTCTCGTCAATCCATGAAGAATTTTACCTCGATTTTTGGATATGTTGTAGACTTTGATGTCTAGTTTCTGTAGAAACAAGTTGTTCATCATTCGGATACTCCTACACCAAGATAGAGACGATTTGGTGGGACTGCATAGAGCTATAAAAAAAGACAGATTTGATAGCAAACTTCAAAAATCAATTCCTATCAATTCAGAAGAGTTTTGATTTTGAATTTCATATATGTCGTAGCCCTCTGAGTGTAGTTTCTGGAACATCAAACGGATTATGATTGCGACGATTCTACAACAAGTTATGAATTTTCCACCACGGGCGTGCTGTGCTGAAAAAAGTGACAAAAATTGAGTTTGGTATGCCTCAAGTTGATAAGAATATGTGTATTTATAGAAATCAAAAGTACATAAATTGTGTTCCTACAAATTATGAAAAAACCATATTTAAAACAAAATTATAGTAAATTTTCCTAGGAACCGAATTATGGTAAGTTTCTATAGGAATCAAGTTATGGAAAATTCTATTGGAATCAAGTTATGGAATATTTTCATTGGAATCAAATATGGAAAGTTTTGGAAGACTCCATAACAAAAAAAAAATCACGAATGCTTCAAGCCTTGTCTTTAAAGGTTCAACAAGTTGGACGCCGCAACAAGCCTCGAAGCAGGGGGCATTTGTAGACAGTGAAATTTTATTGATAAATCCATACTAAATTTAGATTAAATCTTAAATTCATGATACGTTGACCAAGTCAAATTACTGGTTAATAAAGTCTGATTAATATTTAAGTCAAAATTATATGACTTAAATCAAGTCCAAATTACGTTTGGGCCAGTCCATTAAGTTGACAAGACGAGCCCAACTCATGTTCTTCATGCCCAAGGACCAAAATTGCTTGGACGAAAACACCCCTAAAACTCTAGCTCAAGCCTAGATAAAGAGGTCTTCATAAGACCAAAAGAAAAGGAGGAAGAAAAAGAAGTAGACACATAGAAATACATAGAGAATCCTTGCTCTTCAGTGGTTATCTGCAAGTCTTCCACATACAAAGAAGTCTTCGCTCCAAGTGTTGAGCCGCAAGTACAAAGAAGTCTTCGCTCCAAAAGTTGAGCCGCAAGTATTCCATCAAATCAAGAACATCATTGAAGAGAAGAATCAGGGGATTACATATCTTTTCTTAAAAATTTTATAAAAATTGTAACCTTCGCATAAATTCAAATACAAATACTGTTGTTTGCTTGCTATTTTTTTTTCCTATTTGCTGTATTTCAGGATTGAAACTTTAGACGCTTACAGACCAAAAAAAAGAGAAAGGGAAATGATACTTCACTAAGGCAGTTTAATGATGCTGAAATATTTTATTGAATTATCTAATGTCTTTCCAATGATTTTTCTTCAAAATATCAATGGACTTAGTTTTGTCTTTCCTCCACTTGTGATATGAGTCTGATGAAAATGTGTTTTAATAAATACTATATTAAAGATGAACAGAGCGAATAACCTTAGATATAATAGGCGAAATGGTCTGGTGGACCATTATACTTGTATCAGTTTGTATTCTAAACCCTTCTACTTACACCTTTGTCATTTGGACCCTTAAACTCAATAAAATACAATTTAATAAACCCCTCTAACCATTGACCGGACTTATGTGGCATTAGGATGTCTGAGTTGGCAAAAGTGTGTAACTACACGCTTATTAAAGCGAGTGAGGAGCATTTTTACTTAAAAAAAATATTAAAATTATAAAATAAAATTAAAAAAATAATTTTTTTAAACCATGAATTAAAAAACTCCTTCTTCACCCATTACACCTCCTTTTCAGCCATATTCATTCCCTCCCCAACCCTTTTTTTCTTTTTTTCCACAATCTATTTTCATTTATTTAGATTATCTTGGGCACCTCCTTGAGTCAACTAATTCACCGACGGAGGGAGAGAGCGGCGCTAGTGGTGTGATCGCCGAACACCATTGATACAAAGTGGAGTGAGAGAGAGGCGTGGCTGGTCAACGGAGAGGAAAAAGAGGTAGGTGAGGGTGCGAGGATCTAATCATGGCGGCGAAAATGGTGATGGTGTGCGGCGGAGATGAAGGTGCAAATGGTGATGGTGTTCGGCAAGATCTTGTGTGGTGGCTTAAGTTGTTGGTTTTGTGAGGTTGGAGAAGGAAAGGAAAATGGTCGTGATGTGTGGCGGAGATGAACGCAGGTAAAGGAAGGAATATGAGTGGTTTCACTGGCAACAATGGCGACGGCGGTGACGGTTTGGGCCATGAAACAGTGGGAAGGGGAGAAACAATAATGGGTAGATTTCGATGAGTTTCACGGCAGAGGTTGGTGTGAAATTGTATTTGTAAGTAATTTGGGGTGTGAAAATAGTAGTCGGCGTTGGATTACGAAAAGTTTGGTCAGATCTGGTTGTGCCATGGCCATATCTGGTTGTGCGGTGGCTTAGGTTGTTGTTACTGTGGAGGTTGGAGGAGGAAACAAAAATAGTGATGGTGTGCGGAGGAGATGAAGACGGGTGAGGGAGAAAGTATATGTGATTTCGCCGGCAAATATGGCGACGACGCCGGCGATGGCTTTCTTTTGGTCATGAAATAGGGAGAATTAAAACTGTCAATAATAAATTAAAATGTTATTATTTTACATTTTATTAAATAATTTTGGTTAATAATTTTTAAAAATAGTTATGAAATAATTATGATGTGGCATTAATATATCTGACGTGGATATGACATGTCAATTATATAAAGGAGAGTGAGCTACACACATGGTTGGAGGGGCTTAAAAGTCTCATTTTGATTGAGTTTAAGGGTCCAGATGACAAAGGTGTAAGTAGAAGGGTTCAGAATACAAACTGATACAAGTATAAGGGTCCACCAGACCATTTCGCCGATATAATATATCAGATGGTCACCCAACTTTGAATAGTTCACTTAAAAAGTCACTCAACTTTGAATGGTTTACTTAGAAAGTCACTCAACTTTGTTTTATAACTCAAAAGTCACTCAACTATTGTCATTTCACTTAGAAAGTCGCTCAACTATTAATATTTTACTTAGAAAGTCACCCAACTAATTTAAATACTTTTTTCATTAAATTTTGTTAAATACACTTTTTGTTTTAAACTGTTTTTATAACAGAAAGATGCTCATTTTAATTATTTTATTAAATTTGTTGAATACAATTTTTTAAAAACTATTTTCTTAAAAAATAATAAAAGATTGTTATATGCTACTGTGCGTTTTTTTAAAATTACTCCTTAATTACTTCCGTTCAATTCCAATCTTCTTCTTTTTTGGATCATTTTTCAGCATATTTAATTCGTATATGTTGATGTACGTTTTTTAAAAAAACAAAAATTGTAAGCTAAATAATTGGAGTGAGTCAATACGATAATTAAAATAGACATTTTATTATTTGTTAAAAAAAAATTAGATTTCAATAAAGTTTATTGAATAAATTATTTAAATTTGTTGGATGACTTTCTAAGTGAAATATCAATAGTTGAGTGACTTTTGAATTATAAAACAAAGTTGAGTGACTTTCCAAGTGAATAACTCAAAGTTGAGTGACTTTCTAAGTGAATAACTCAAAGTTGAGTGACTTTCTAAGTGAATAACTCAAAGTTAAGTTACTTTCTAAGTGAATTACTCAAAGTGACCATCTGAGATATTAACTCAATAACCTTATATATAATTCAACCATTACTTTCATATTGACAACTTAAACAGTTGTTCATTTATGTGAATTGACTAGGTGTTGATACTCCACAAATGGATTTATACTATATTTGAAACACACAAGTAATTATTAGTCAATTAATTTATATCCCAATTCTAAGTCCTTCAGGTACATTTCACACCCTTTAGATTTTGTGCTATAACATTTTTTCTTAGGGAAAAGAACTAAAGTAATGTATTTTGTATACTGATAATCTATATTGCTTAATTGGACTCTTCTAACATGTCGATGGGTGTGTGCCGTATCCTTCAAAATAGTGTATACTTGAAGGATCCGACATGGGTGAGACAACATTTTTGGAGAGTCTGGCTACTTAGCTGATAATGGGAGTAACTGATTTTTGTAATATTTGAATTCCAATTTGATGTTAGTTCTATCAACGATGCTATAAAACATTTGACCTTCTTCCTGAGTAGCCATTCAAATTGAACCAACTTTGTATTGAAATGGATTCAAAGTTTGTTTCACAGAAAATGGGTATTTAGATTTGTTGATCATACTGAAAGAGTCTATTCAAATTGACTTAATAGCTTTTTGATTTGTCAAATTGTAATAGTAGTAGTTTTTAGATTTTACATTGTTTGGAAATATAAGCATTGCTTCGAATTGCTTTAGTCGTGGGTCTTCGAAAACAACATCTCTACCTCTGAGAGGTAGTGGTAAGGTCACATGACTCTACCCTCCCACTCTATTTTGTGAGATTTCACCGATCAAGTATGTTGGACATGTAAGCATTAAGGTATAATTTATTTTTTTCCCTTTTCAGGTAAGATGTCCTAAAAAAATTTAGGTGAAGCAATATGTTCTGCTATTAGTGGACTGAAGTTCTGAGCCTTCATGAAATGGTAAAGCATTGTTCACCAGTGTAGTGTGCACTACATGCAATGTGGAGGTGACTTTTTGAAATGTACATGTTTTAGGTCTTATCCATAGACCCACTGTAGTTTTCTTATTCACTATTCAAGTTTTTTGGTTATGTCCATATAAGTATTTGTATTCAATATGGATAGAAGATTGCAATAGATAACTCACTTCATTCCTTCTTTTTGTCTCATTGGTGTTCAAAAGAACTGAAAATAAACCTATAGACATTACTATCTATACAGAGAATATTATTAAAGTGTCCATAGGTATCAAAACAAGTCCAAGTCAAAGAAAACTGAATAGAGATGTCCACTTAATTCGAAAATATGACTAATTCAAACGTGAAGTCAAGCTCCACCTCATGAGTAAAACCGTTATGACATGAGAGCTGAGAAATAGCAATTCATTGGTTCAAGACAAAGAATAAGATGATACATTGAACTAATGATATCATATCCAAGGCAATAACAACATATCAATGAAATAAGAGAAATATACACAGTTATTTTAAGATGATCATGTCACGGGCTATTATCATCTAGTATATATATATGGGAAACTATATATCTTATTAAACATATATTCAAACAAAATATATTAATTCTATCTATACCTTCAAATAATTTCGTATCTTACCATTAATTAAGAGTTTTCTACATATATTGAGGAGGATATTCCTACATATATGTATTTTTGCTACCAGATATACTAAAATAGAGAGAGAGGCGAGCGAGATGGGGAGGGAGATAGTCATGTATATATCCAGATACATGTGAATCACTCTAGATACGCATTAAATACATGTATTTGTATGTAACTTGTGTGATTCGCATGTATTTGGGATGCCAGATACATAGGAGACATTTTAGAAGTACTTTTAGAAGACATTTTTCTCCCTACCCAGGGTTTTCTTAACCCTAGGCCACTAAAGTCATCGCTTGGGACCCATATATTTTGGGGGTCCCATTTTAAAAAAATAATTACTTGTAGATGTTTTTTTTAAAAAAAAATTATATGTACTATGAGTGTTATGATTTCTACCAAGGAAATTGCATATGAGATGAAAATAAACCTGAATTTCATAAGAAACAATTTGATGAAAATATGGATAGCGAAATAACAAAGTCTCTCGAAGAATCTTTTAGAGTTGATTGCTTTATATATGTAGAGTAGATAAAACTATTTTTTCACTTCAAGTAGATTTGAATCAATTGAAGCATATGAAAATATTTTTGATACTTATTTAGTGGTAAAATATTGAGATCACTAGATGATGAGAATTTAAACAAATATTGTCTTAACCTTGAACATTCAACACGTAATAGTTATTCTGATATTGATGATTTAGATTTATTTTTTGAATTAAAAGTGCTAAGAGAAATAATACAAGTAGAAGATAATGATATAATGAAAATACACAATCAAATAAAAAGACTTGATTCTTTTCCAAATACACATATTGCTTATAGAATAATGTTAGCAATTCATGTAACCATTGCCTAAGCCGAAAGAAGTTTTTTCGAAATTAAAATTGATTAAATCTTCTTTAAGATCAACAATGTCTCAAGAGAGATTGAATTAATTAGCTATATTATCATTTGTAAAGGAATTATTAAAACAAGTTGATTATAAAGCAGTACCTAATGACTTCGCATCCAAAATAGCTAGAAAAGTACTTTTAGAAGACATTTTGCTCCCTACCAAACACCTTCCATATAAGTAAGTGTATTGACATTTTACATACTGTAACACATCAGAAATCAGACCTAGAAAAAAATTCAGAAAATTAGAAGCCACGGGCACCACCTACGGACCGTGGGATGACTTACGGTCCGTGCTGGTGTTCCGTAGATGGACACTGCAACCCAGCTCAGAAAATCGGCTAAGTCTCGACCCACGGACAGACCTACGGTCCGTAAGTCAGACCACGGTCCGTGGTCTGTGTCCGTGGATCAAGACTCATTTATTCAGCCTCTGACATGAACTACGGTTGACCAGCACGGACCGTCGTTCGATCCACGGTCCGTAGGTGTGACCGTAGATGAGGGTCAGCAGCCAGTTAGATAAAAGTTGTTGATTGGGTCAAATTCAGATGGTCATAACTATTAGCACAAAAGGAATTATGTGCCCCATGACCTATGATATGATAGATAATTGAATCCTCTTTCCAACACCACCGAGTTTGCTAACATCCGACCTCCGAGTAAAAAGTTATGCTCGTTTTAGTGAAGCCCTGTCGAGCAGACTTGACCGACGGACCCAATCTACGGACCGTCGATTGACCTATGGCCCGTAGGTCCAATCCGTCGGTCACTCCGACAACAATTAAGTCAGGGGTCTTTTGGTCTTTTCCTATTTCATTTAACCCCTAAGATACGCCGTTTAAATCCTAAATCATGAGGTTTTAGTTAGTTTAAGCCTAGAAACATAACTAGAACTTACCTAAGTCAGATCATTAATCAAAACATAGAAAATTAGAGGGTAAGAGGAGAAGAGAAGTCAAGAACCTAGTTCAAGAACGCAGCAAGGTTCCTTCAGTTTTAGCCCCGAAATCGAAAGATTTCTCCGTGGAATTCGTCATCAGGTATGTGAGATTTCACTAGTGGGTTCCTTTCGCCCATTAGGTCCTTAGAATTCAGTCAGATTCTTGATTCCATGATTATGAACAGACCTAGGGTTTCTAGAATTTCAACAGATCATCATGAATTAGCTATTTAAATGTTCCAAATCAGATTATCATATTTGTACTCAGTTTATTGCATGAATTTCAGAACCCTATCTATGTATTTCTTTAGTTCTTGAATTACACAAGCTAGGTAAGATATTTCAGTTATTCAGATATACATGCTCCAGTTTTGAATGCCACATTATCAGTATATTTCAGCATAAACCCTATTTTGAGTTATACATCTTGAGAAGCTTTCTTTTTAGACAACACTTGAGTTTTAAACTGAGTTTTGAGAAAGTTAAGATGAGTTTTGAGAAAGAGCTTATAAAACATTATTAGTATGACAATCGAGTAGGTCATCAATGTATGAATAGTATGGTATCTAGATATACCATCAATGTTTATGCAGTATGACTTCCCAAGTCATCAATGATCATAGTATAATATGATTTTGAATTGTTTTCTAAGAAGGAGTTTTAAAGTATGAGTATCTACATGTCAGTATTTTGAGCTATTCAGTATTTCAGTCATAATGTATTCAGTTATACATGCCTCAGTTT
>JAJOOS010081701.1:0-35205 GCA_029582725.1 Solanum chiquidenum | reverse complement strand
CTCCCTCCGTCCCATTTTATGTGGCAACATTTCCTTTTTGGTCAGTCCCAAAAAGAAGGTCACATTTCCTTATTTGGTAAGTATTTAAAGGTATAATTCCTCTTTTACCCTTGTTGGTCCCACTTAATCTTGAAAAGAGTACTCCAATACATTTATTAGGAGAGAGAAAAATAAGTCTATTTTTTTGAAGGGCAATTTGGTAAACATTTCAAAGTTTTTATCTATTTATTAAACTCCGTGCCCGGTCAAATGTTGCCACATAAAATGGGACGGAGGGAGTATATCTTATTAAATCTTGGCCAGGTTTGCTGTTTTGGTGTTACCAGCTTGCACATTTGGCCCATTAGTGGTGGTGCTTTGATCAACATGCCAAGTTGTTGAGAAGGAGTAACTTGAACCAGCTTCGATTATTCTCTTTGGTCATGTTTGGTTTTGACTTCAGTTGTTGTTGGATTTGTTTGGGTCTTAATAGTGTGTTCGAGAGCTGCCTAAAAGAGTGAAATTGAGCTTGATCTCTGTTGGGCTTCCAACATTTAGAGATCGTTTGGTTGGGAACAAGTTATTCGATTATGTACATATATGGGATAACTTATCCCATCACTATGGTATAAATGATGGGATAAATAACCCGATTGCTTAATACCTCCAACCAAACACACGCAGAATAAAGTGCTTAATATTCGACCATGTGCTTGCCAACTCCCAACTACTCCGTTCGTTCCTAAATAAGTGATGTTTTAGTCTTTTCATTTTATTCCTAAATAAGTGGTATTTCATGTTATCAAGAAGAACCAATGATGTTCTTCCAATTATTCTCTTATTTAAATAAAGAGAGTTTTACAAATCTAAGAAACTACTAAAGAGCTACATCTTCGTAAATATCATACTAGGATGGGAAAATATTTAGAGCATTAGGTATATGTTTTGTGCTATATAGAGAGATTTTACTAGAAAAAATGAAATTTCTTTTTTACAAAATTCCGAGAAAAATCCGAGATTGAAAATTCTAACTTGCTAGCGTTATTTTTTTTTTATGTCTGTAATAGTATATCATGTTTATTGCAATAAAATGACTTGAATACTTGTGTTTAAGGAGTTGAAAGTGATTTAATAATTTATTTTATTTGAATGTGAATGATTTTTGTTTAGATCATGTTAGAGTATAAACAAGTGTGTATTTATTGTTGAAAGTTTATAGGCAGATGTTAATTTAAAATGGATAAATATTTGTCCTTTTATTTCAAATATATTTAAACTGTGATTTGATATTAATGCTTACTACTTACTAGTCTATATTAAATGTCTAATGCATTAAATATTTTTTAGCCTAGTTCCACCTTGAGTTCGAGATTTTTTTTTTATATAACAAGAAAAATTCGTGCACATTATAAAATCCCACTCTTAAACAAACGTTTATATAGTAAAACCTCTCTAAATTAATATTATCATAACCACGAAATATTGTTATTTTGTAGAGGTATTATTTAATAGATAAATTAATATTTATCAACTTAAAGAGTGTTTTCGAGATTTAATGAAGGTTGATTTTAATTACATCAAAATCATTGTATCTTACTAATTTATGTATCATATTTATTGAATTAATATAGAAAATAAATTCATCATACATAAAGTACCATGTATGATATATGATTCATTGTAAGATTTTTTTTATCAAATGATTCATTGTCTATCCATTGTAATTAATAAATCCTTGTAATGTACCTTCTTTCTTAATAATTAAATATTATTTATTTTACCTTTACTAAAAACATTCAATGTATGATAGTGAGAGAATAAACTATATAAGCATTATAGGAAACTTTTTCAAATCGTACAAGTAATGACTTCTCATCTAAAAAGGTGTCACAAAATTAACAATAATAAATCAAATACGTACGTAAAACATTATGTAAATACAAAAAGAAAAATCATTTCACATGCACTCAAAAATATTTGCAGTTATAGCTTGATGAAAATGTTCACTTAAAAGTTAGTTAAGGTACATTTCAAGCACACTCAAACGGTCATTTGAGTATCTTTCAATTAACTTAGGAAAAAGAAAGAATATCAAGTGGTTCAAGCCGACAAAATTTTCAAACATGAAAAAGGTTGTTTATGAGTGGTTTCAGCTCCAATATTAAGATCGTGTGAATATAATTGGGGAGATAATTTTGGAGAAGACGAGAGATACAATAAAACTTTTATATCCTTAACAAGATTTTAAGTATAACTTTTCTCAACATTGTCTTAAGAAATCAAACTAAGACATGGTATCAAGTCATTTCGGAGAGTGCTTCAATCATATACAAGACATGAAGATAAAATTGGAGTCTGTGAGGGAAAAATATATCAGTTCCCAATGTGAAAGGTGTTTTTAATATGAATGAAACTGATTGATTTTACAGGTTACAAACAGAACATTCTTTTGTTACAAAATAATTTGAAAAAATAAAGTAGAACAAAGAAAGGCTCATGATTGTTATTTGTTGTAATGAGAATAAATCTGGAAAAAATAAATCTATATAGATTATTGAAAAATATGCAAAATCATGTTACTTTAAGAATGACAATATGAACGGCATGAATTGTCATTATGGTGCAAACAAAAAGGCATAGATGACAAATGTTTTTTGATAAATATATTCATTGATTTGATCACAAAATGTATGGTAGACAAATTTTATTTGTGGTAGATAATAGTCCACCACATCCAAGAAATATAAAAGGAGTACAAAATATTGAATTGTTTTTCTTGCCACCTAACATGAAATTAAAAATTCAACCTTGTAATACTGGATAATGAGAGCTTTCAAGATGCATTATCATAGTATATTTTACCTTAGTATATTAAAAGACTATGAGCTGAAACAACCTGATTCAAGAAAGATTAATGTTTTGGATGCTATCAATCCTGCGATTGCGGCTTGAACAACAAATAGTCAGCAAGAGACAACAACAAAATATATATTTCACACGATAAAATTCATTCGAGGCATGAAACCTCAAAAAAAAAATGAACCCACTTGTGAAAACGACATTCATGAACTTGAGGTCATGATTAATGATTTTTGTTACCACAATAAAATGGATATCAATAGCATGTTGGATTATTCGGATGAAAATGTTACATGTTCAGAGGCCCATAGCTTAGAAAATATTGTGGATACTATCGAAAAAAACATTGTTGATGATGAAGTTGAAGACGATACAATACCTTTGAAATCAATTACGTGTAAGGAAACACTTATTATCGTGTATGAAATATTTCACAATTTTTAGTACAAATAAAAAAAAAAAACTGGAGTTGTCTCTAGCTTTTCTTATTACATCCAAAAAAAATGGTGTTGTTTTCTCGAACAGCACTAAAAATTTATATAAAGAGTTTTATATGTGATAAGTCTTTCCTTACACGTAAATGGTTCCAAAGGTATTGTATTGTATTGTATTGTCTTCAACTTTCATCATCAACATTGTTTCTCCGTTGGTATCCACAATTTCTTCTTAGATTTAGACCTTTGAACATGTATCATTTTCATTCGGATAATCTAACATGCTATTAACATCCTTTTATTGTGGTAATCAAGATCATTTAATCATGACCTCAAATTCATAAATGTTGTTTTCACAAGATGGTTCATTTAAATTCCGTGAGACTTCATTCTCATAACAAACTATGTAGGGTCAAAAATATTTTGCTATTGTCTTTTGTTGAACATCTATCGTCCAAGCAGCGATCGTAAGATTGATAGCATTTCAAAATATCAATTTGGATCAATTTGTTCCAACTCATGGTCTTCTCATATCATATAGTAAAATCTATTACAATTTACAATGATGCATTTTGAAAGCTCTTATTATTCCAACATCACAAGGTTGAATTTTTTATGTTATGTTGAGTGGCAAGAAAAGCAATTCAACATTTGGTAGTCCGTCGATATTTTTTTAATGTGCTGAACAATTATCTACCACAAGCAAAAATTCGTCTACCGTGCATTTTGTGGTCAAATCAACGAATATATTCATCAAAAAGCACATTTATCATCTATGTTCTTTTATTTGCACGATAGTGATAATTCAAGTTGTTCATGTTACTTTGCATATTTTTCAATATCCATAAAGAATTTTTTTCAGATTTATCGTTGTTGCAACAAATAACCATTGTGTGTCTTACTTTGTCCTGCTTTATTCCTTTCGTAACTAGAGAATGATCAACTAGTAACCTGTAAAACAAATTTATTTCATCCATATTAAAAACATTTTTCATAGGGAGATGGTCTATTTTTTTAATGGACCACAATTTCATCTCCATATCGTGTATATGAATTGAACCGCTCTCTTTGAGATGACGAAATGAATGGATACCATGTCTTACCTTTAATTTTTCAAGACAATCTTGAGAAATGTTGTGCTCAAGACTTGTTAAGAATATAAAAATTTCATTGTATCTCTTACTTTCTCCTAAATTCTCTCCAATTATTTTTGCACGTTCTTAGTATTGGAGAAATCACTCGTAAACAAACTTCTCCATGCCTAAAAAGTTTGTTGGCTTGTGCCACTTGATATTCCTTTCTTTTTCTAAGTTAGTCGAAAGATATTTCGTTAGTCGTTTGAGTGTGTTTAAATTCTACCTTGACTAACTTAATTTCAAATGAAAATTTTCATCAAGCCACAACTACAATTTTTTTAAATTACATGTGGAATGACCTCTTTTATATTCACATAATGATTTATGTATTTGATATGTCGTTGATATTGTGATACCTTTTAGAAGAAAAGCCATTGTTGGGTATGATTTGAAGAAATTTTCTATGCTATTTATATAGTTTATTCGCTCACCATCATACATTAAATGTTTTTAGTAAAAATATAATGAATAGTATTTGATTATTCTGAAACAATGAACATTACAATGATTTATTAATTACAATGAATAAACAATTAACATCATCATTTAATAAAATTACAATGAATCATACATTATACTCTATGTATAATGAATTTATTTTTTATATTAATTCAATAAATATAATACATAAATTAGTAAGATATAATGATTTTGATGTAATCAAAATTAAATTTCATTAAATCTTGTAAACATACTTTAAATTAATAAATATTAATTTGCACTTCTTTTTCTTATCTTCTACATTTTTTAAATTATTTTTCTTCTTTATTTGTTTTAAATATTTGCCTTCATAACTTATATCTAATTACCTATTCAATTGCCATGCTTAACATCCATAACTTTCATATTTTGCATATTCATAACCTTCAAATATTTAATTTAAAATTTTAAGATGTCTTTGGATATTCCTCTATTTTTATCTATATAAATCCATCTTTTTTGTTTCATGAAACTCACATCCAAGATTGCCCTTTTCATGTTATATTTAAAGTAGATAAGCCATCAACATCTAAAATATATGATATACCTACCTTAGTCTGATTATATATCACTTTACGAAAATGAAGTGATTTTTCTATTTGATTCATGCTTTAGTTTGACTCGATGGAGAAGACTTTTGACTGGATATCAGAAAAAGTTGTCGATAAAAACTCAGAAAATTATGTACCAATTTTGTATTTCTTTTCCCATTTATATATATTGTTATGATTAAAATCTTAAGAAGGATGTGTATGTTATTTTTTTCTTCTATGTTTATTTTTTATATTTTCTCTCTATTAATTTTCTATAAAAAAAAAATCTTGTTGTAACATTTATTTGAGATTATTGCATTTTAGTACTCATTACAAACATGTTTTCATTAAATTTTAATAATCCTAACGAATTTATAAAATATTGCATGGAACACTGCAAACGCACGTGTCCAGAAACTGGTCAAGCTAATAAGTCTTAATCCAAAATATACTTTTAGCATATTAAAACTACACATAGCTAGTAATTAAATAGAAAACTTTGTAGTAAAATAAAACATATTCTTTGATATGGACCTATTTGGATCATAAAATTTCGAGTTAATATATCTTCATCCTAGTAATTGTTGAACTTCTATAACAAACAGAAAAACACATTACATTAAACTGAATATTAGTGCCAAATGAATTACTTCAAAATACAAGAAGATGCAAATTTATAAGGTCAAAATGATTAAGCACCCAGATCCTATCCATATACACACATAAAACGCAGAATTAATTAAAGGGCTTGGTACATAACTGGTCATTTAAACTTGTCATCAAATTCTACTATTTTAATACTCGAACTAAGTCTTGTTCCAATTGAACACGTCAACTCTTAATAAAGTGTTTCAATTAGATATTTTCGATTCAAATTTTGAAATTTTCTTGGATTTGTGCTCACTCATTCGTCTATGAGGTAGTTAAGTTAACTACATAAAATATCTCATCTCCTTTAATTATACACTTGCACTTCAATACACCATAAAACACCAGGCATTTTCTACTTGAAGTAAATATGTATAGTTAAAAGAGATAATACATTTTATGAAATGAACTTTACTAACTAATAGACGAATGAAAATACCAAAAGTGAGTTATAGTATCTGACCTATGAAGTTTAATTGAAGGCAAAAAAGTGTGAGAAATAGGGGAAAGAACCTGGTGTTTGCATAATCATAGAGCTTGCTAGTACTGGAGAAGATGATGACTCCAACCTCCGCGTCACACAAAATCGCTAGCTCCTTCGCCTTCTTCAACAATCCATTCCTCCTCTTCGAAAACGTCACTTGCCTGCTCGTTGAATTATCGATCCTCCTTATCAATATCTTTCCTCTCCCCATCGACCCCGATCTCTATCTCTCTCTTCTTTCTCTCTCTACATATATATACACACACAAAATCAGAAATACATATATACTCCTACACATACGTTCATAGGCACGAATCTAGTAGTAGATTAGATGTGTGAATCGAGATTTTATTTATCCGTTAAAATTCACTCGAACTGCTGATGAATTCATTTGTTAGAACTTAAGTCCTGAACCGATAAAATTAAAATCCTAGATCCGCGCATCTGTATGTGCAACTACAGGAAAAAAGCCAGAAACCGATATTTTATACTTAATTTGATCCTAAAGTCACAATATAGATGTGAGTTCATGCTTGAAATCTGTTAAAACTCACTGAAATTGCTGAAACTATTGAGCTCAAAATTCAAACAAGGTGATGAGTTCATTGGTTAGCCGATAAGCTTAAAATTCTAGATCCGCTTCAAATAATTGCCAGAAACAGATACTTTTTGAAAACGGAGGAATTTACAGTTGATATTCAGAAGAAAATGAACGGAAAAAGAGAGAGAAAACTTACTTGTAGCGATGAAGAAGACAAAAATGAGGGCTGCGGAGTTCTCGTTTCGGGTCAATTTGAGAGAAAAGTGTTGTAAAAGGCGAAAAAGGAAGAAGAGAAAACCGCTGATGGTTTTTTTATTGTGCAATGAAATGCCACGTGTACCAATGAAATGCCTGATTTCGTTAATTTGTTAAAAAGTGCCGACGTCAATAGATCGCTGACGCGTGGTGTGGTACTACGGAAAATTATTCCTAAATTAAATGCTTTCCTTTTTAATAATTTTCCTTTTATGTGAGATTCTGGATGACGGAATTACCCCTATTTGGTGGGTTGATTGATTCGTTTGATACGAAAGACAAGTAAGAATATTTCTTGGTACATGTACTCATAATTTTGTCACATAAAAGTGAAATGGAGGGACTATCATTGTTATTTGTTAAGACGATATCTGATTTCATTTTCCTTTATTCACCTAAAATTTAGCATGTTTGATGGTCAATTTTTCTTTTTCACATGTTACATAGGTTGGAAATCTTATAAAAAATACCTTCTTCACGGTCGTTTGTGTGGAAATGATCAAAACTTGCGGCGTATCAGAACCTGTGAATATTTCACCTGGTATAAGTGTAGGAGTCAGAAACTAACAAAAAATTTAATAGATAGAAAATGGAAGAATAAATTTATGTATATATGTATCTTCACACCTTCATAGAAAAGGGATCAAGAGTGATTTATAGGTGAAGTAATGGATTTAAAAATCCTCATATCTTGACCGTTGGTCACCAAAACAATGATAATCGCCTCATGAAATCCTTTCAATGTTATTCAATGTATAATGAATTGTCTGTTATAATTGCAGATAATAAAAACGGTATTAGAAATTACTAAAGTTCATAATGGCTAATTAAGGATAATTATAATGACTGTAGGTCTAATCATTAATGTCAACATAATTGCTAATAATAGAGTACTACTATTATTTTTGGAGAAAGAAATATTTAGGACATAAAATAATGTTCTCTTTTAAGTATAAATAGAAAATAAAATAATTTCTTTTGAGATAGATGCTTTCTTTATTCATTTTTTTGGACCCATTCGATCATAAAACTTATTCACTTTTTTTGAAAATTAATATTTAATCATTAAAAAAATTTAAATACAGCTTAATGTTGTATTTTAAATGTGGCAACTCCTTCGACATTTAAACAATTTATATTTATGAAATATAATTTATCTTATGTACAAGGGGTATAAAAGTAAACATAGAATATCCCTCCACCTACCAGTATAATCATAGAGTATAAATTATAAAATATGATCCACATGCTGATAGGACAGAAAAATAATGGCTTCTATTTTCGGATTTTAAGGTTACCACAAAAGGAAATCGTGCACCGTCCCTTTTAAAAGTTCTAATTTTTATGACAAATTGTCTTTTATTTTGTCTTTTTGTCTACCCAATTTTCATTCTTTTTATCTTTTTTTTTCTCCAAATAAGAGTGGAAATAAAGAAGGAAAAATCCACCCATTATCTAAATCTGGCTAGTGCCTTTTGTTGTCTTTGTTTATATGGTCTTATTACCTACTTAGTGGTCTGGTATGCGGTTAAACAGGTTGATCCTAGAAATTGTTTTATTTCTTAAGTATGTTGTACTAGGGAATGATGTAAGAAAATACTTGTGTATAGATTTTTTTTTAGGTAATTGAGTTTTTTCTTTTCTATCAGAAATCTCTATCGAATCTAGTTTTTTTTGAGTTTCCTACATGATTAATTAAGTATGTAAACTTTTTATCTGAACTATCACCAAATATTTATCGAGTCACACCTCAACTATCGATTGTTCACTTTTTCTACTTGACAACGGTGATATTTCAGGTAGAAAAAGTGAACAATTGATAGTTGAAGTGCACTTCGATTAACATTTAATGATAGTTTAGGTAGGAAACTCACACATATGAAATTCAAACAACTAAAATACTTTAAGTGAGTTTTTAAAAGACTTAGTACCCGTTTGGATGGGTTTTTAAGTTGGTCAAACTGACTTAAAAGTCAGTTTTTGACTTGTGAGAGTGTTTGACAATTATAAGAACAACTTAAAATAAGTCAAAAATAACTTAAAATCAATCAAAAGTTAAAAGTAGGGTGACCCCTACTCTCTCTTTTTTTTAACTTAAAAGTCATTCTACTTTAACCAAGTATATTACTTTTTTACTCTTAATTCTTTTAAACAATTTCCAAATTCTTTCATGTGATCTATTCAAATTATATATTTTTGAAATTTAAAATAAGTTGCACATTTAAAATTAACTTAATTATTACGTTATTGAAATTGAATTAAAATATAAATTAATTTTGTTTTGATTTTTCTTAGAAATAAAAACCTTAGATTAATCAACTTTTTATTATATTAACAGTTTTAAGAGTATTTCAGACATTTTGATTAAAAAAAGTGTTTAACAACACTTATTTGCCAAACATATCAACAACTTTTTTTCAACTGCAATACTTTTATCCAAACACATAACTACTTATTTTTAAAATAACTTTCAGCACTTTAAAAAGTTATTTTTTAAAAGTTGGTTTTTAAGCCAATTCAAACGAGCTCTTACTCTCTTTGACCCAATTTATATGACTTACTTTCCTTTTAATCGGTTCCATCTTTATGAAATAATTTATACTCACGCAAATATCTACTACTTATTTTATATCATAAATTTAAAAAAAAAATCTAAACTCTGTGTCAAATCGAATTATGGAACACGTGTATTAGACAAATGTTTAGTTGGATGAGCCCAACCCATGTGAACAATATTTAGAGGACCAATAAGATTCCTGCCTCGTTAAAATGAACAGAATTTAGTGGGAAGTCAATTAATTATGGTAACTAGGGTTTCTGCATTTCCAACTTAAAAGGGTGGACAAGTGTCAATCATCACCAAAATCAAATATAGACACACACCAATAACCAAGAAAGTGATTTTCTACTTTCTATAATACCTTCTTAGAATCCACGTTATAATGAATTATTACTACTCTTATTAATCTGCTTGATAATTGGAGAATGAACTAAAAAAAAAAAAAAACCTATTGCAAGTTGCAACATCACATAATGCAAATGATGCAAGTTGCACAATTGATAATTATGTTAGCGCTATAAGAAGTTGGAGGATGGGCTGGAGTTGTGCAGATATTAGTAATGTAAAGATTAATTATAAGAGAATCTATATATTATTTTATACAAGATTTAGTTATTCATGTTATTCTACATTTTATTTTGCATAAAATAATATATATATTCTTTCATAACTTATACCTGTATTAGTTATGCGTAATAGTGGAGTCGAAATATTCACTAACAGGGTTGAAATATGAAAAAGTAAGACACGAAAAAGTAGAATGAGGTTCAATATTTTATGTATATATACATAATAAATAATTTTAATCATATATAAATAGTGTAACTTTCTATCGCAGGGTTCAGATGCATCCCATAGTCCTTCCTAGCTCTGCCCCTAGTTATGGGGGTGTTTAGTTATTCAAGTTGTTCCACCTTTTATTTTGTATAAAATAATACATAGATTCTCTTATACCTTATAATTGTATTAGTTATGTGGATTTCTAAATTGTAAACCAAATACCGTATTATTATTTTTTTAGAAACTTTCAAAATGACTATAGTTTGGACATAATTAGATACATATATTTATAGTTTGTTTAATTACAACTCGTAGCTATATGCTAAAAGGAGGAGAGAGAGGGGCAAGCAAAATTGGGAGAAGGAGGACAGAGACAAGCATATCGAGGGGGGCGGGGGAGAGAAAAAGATACAATTATTTTGTGTATTTGATTGATAAATGTATCACAAATACTAGGGGTGTACATGACCGGGTTGGTTCGGGTTTTTCAAATATCAAACCAAACCATTTGTGTAAAAAAATTAATTTATAAATCAAACCAAACTAATAAAATTCGGATTTTTTTGGGCTTTTCAACCTCGGATTGGTTCGGGTTTTTCAAATACCAAACCAAATCATTGTGTCGAATATTTAAATTTATAAATCAAACCAAACTAATAAACCTCGAATTTTTTCAGATTTTTGGATTTTTTCGGTAAAGTTGGCATACAAACATATAATTAACTTGTGCTCCAAATATTTCTTTAGTCCAACCAAAATACAATTATATAAGGTGTTTCTTAAGAAAATAACACAAAATACAATTATTTTGTGTATTTGATTGATAAATGTATCACAAATACTAGGGGTGTACATGACCGGGTTGGTTCGGGTTTTTCAAATATCAAACCAAAACATTTGTGTAAAAAAATTAATTTATAAACCAAACCAAACTAATAAAATTTGGATTTTTTTGGGCTTTTCAACCTCGGGTTGGTTCGGGTTTTTCAAATATCAAACCAAACCATTTTTGTAAAAAAATTAATTTATAAACCAAACCAAACTAATAAAATTTGGATTTTTTTGGGCTTTTCAACCTCGGGTTGGTTCGGGTTTTTCAAATACCAAACCAAACCATTGTGTCGAATTTTTAAATTTATAAATCAAACCAAACTAATAAACCTTGGATTTTTTCGGATTTTTGGATTTTTTCGGTAAAGTTGGCATACAAACATATAATTAACTTGTGCTCCAAATATTTCTTTAGTCCAACCAAAATACAATTATCTAAGGTATTTCTTAAGAAAATAACACAAAATATGAGATGAGTACTGATGACACTAAAATATTCATTAAAAAATAATAATGAAATCATCATATAAAATAAATATTTCAAAGTCATAATGAAAATGATCATAATTTAAAAGTATTAAGTCATGCTAAAATAAGTGTAATAAGTATTAGTTACATTACTAAATATTTAAGAAAAATTAAAATTAGATTATGTATTTTAATTGTATAAACCAATGTAAAACTAAAGAACAAATATTCAATATTATTGTCATTCTTAGTGTTGAATTGATTTTTTGTTTGCATTAGTATTAATTTGATTTTGATTTAAGTTTTATTATAATTATCAACATCTATGAACTATAATCTTTATCGGATCATTCCGAACTCTAAGTTTTAAATTTGAAATAATATATTAAAAGATAAAAACTATGAAATAGTATAAGAAATATTTTAAAATTATATCAAATTAAATATTTTTATGTATAAAATAAAATTTTAAAATTACATATATAATGTCGGGTTGGTTTGGTCTCGGGTTGATTTTTTTTAGTTAAAATCAAACCAACCCAAATATAGTCGGGTTTTTTTTTTCTAATACCAAACCAAGTCAAGCCAAACCATTAGTCATTTTTTCCCCCAATTTGACTCGATTTGCGGTTTGGTTCGATTTTGTACACCCCTAACAAATACAATTGATTTGCTTAAAAGCTACTAATTACTAAGAGGAGAGAGGTGAGCGAGATTGTGAGAGGCGAACGAGATGTAGGAGAGCAATGTACAATTAATTTATATATCTATCAATAGTTGTATCACATTTATATAATTGATACAATTGATTAATTTATATTAATATAAATACAATTGTATCAAAGACTTTTGTATTCAATTCATTCATGCAAATCATTTATATCATGTATATTACAACAATTATAATTTATATCCACACACAATTATATAAATGTTATATAATTCATAACAAATTGCATTTGTATTCATCTGTTGCCTTGCGTATTGTAACATTCGTACCATTTTTCAAGCTCATCAAAAGGAAAATGGGTCCGTCTCCAACTGATCCAACTTAAAGCCCAAGAAGCCCAGACCCGTAAGTGAACCAAATTCTACAACTTCCTCCATTCACCGATCATTCAATCGATCGAATTGATAATTGCAATTCAGAGAATCTTAGGTTGTTCTTCTGTTTAAGCAAACAATTGAATTCTGAACAATTTATCTGAAAATTTTAATTCGAATTGAACAATTTGAAATATAGTCGAATGTATGTAGAAGATTCAATGGAAAAAAATAAATTAATTTATCATCTTCTTTCTCGATTACTGAATTTTGATTCATCCCTTTTTCTCTGTTATTATTTCAGAGATTTTTTTTTTGGAGGAGAATAATGGCGGTAGCTTATGATCAAGCCACAAGTATCTGCAGTTACTGGTAAGTTTGTTCTCAATTTTTTAATTTTTTTTTAGAAGATAGAAATGTATGAAAACTATAACTTCCATAATTATTTTTCGGTTTTAGTCCCTTAGCTGGAATTTATATACACAGTATTTGGGTTTGTTTTTAGCTGCAATTTCACGTCCCGTGTGCATTGAAATCGTGGTGTGTTTTGACTCTCGATCAATTTTTTTGTCTGATTTTACTTGATGGACTTTTGAATTTTGTGGTCTTAAAGTAGAGATATATAAAACATATCAAAATGTATGTGAAAAGTTAAATTAAAGAGTTTCTAAAAAAGAATAAGGGAATAAATAAGATTTTCCTTAGCTCATTCGGAAGGATCTCATAATGTATGTCTCTAGCATGACCACTTGATGAAATCTTGAGGGAAGTGGGGTAAATGGCGCATACTATAGGAAGGGTTTCTCTTTGGATGATAGGTATTGTAGCTGGTATTCTTGTAATTGGTTTAATAGGTATTTTCTTTTATTGTTCATATTCCGGATTGGATTCATCCCTGTTGCAATTGTCTTAATTGAATTGTCGACATGACAGCGAAAGCACTCAACGGTTGCCAAAAAGGGGAAGAGACATTCTTGTTGAAATGGACTAAAAAGGAAAGTGAGACAAACAAATTAAAATGGAGGGAGTAATATTCATTTATCAGCAAAAACTGATCATGATTTTAGCTTGGTTAAGGGGATGCATTAGTTGCAATTTGGGTTCATTAGCAAGCTATGGTCTAACTACCCTTGAACTAGGTTGGGACAAAAAATTCCATAATCCAACGTTGGTTAGAGTTTAAACCTTTCTCTAATAATAAGGTGAGCTTTCAATGTGCATATATGGTCCAATATGGAAAATTAAATACCAGCTAGGCTATTGGTGTCTACTTGTGTATTGTGATGTTGACGCAAGTGTTAATTGGTGTTTCTCTTTCAATTTATTTTGCATGGGGGACGTGAGCTACATGTGGATTTATTATTTAATCCTCATATCCTAACGATGGAAGTTGAAGAGTTCATGTCTTTAATATATGATGAATGATCGCTGGGATTGTGGATAACACATTGTAAAATTTTGTTTCCAGTGACAGAGCGATTCCTTCTTCCAACCTCGATTTGCATGTTGCTCACTGCTCCCGGAAGCTTGAAAAATGTAAAATTTGTGGGGATGTGGTTCCAAAAAAACATGCAGAAGAACATTTCTTGAGCACTCATGCTCCGGTAAGTGAACCTATTGTTTAATCTCGTCATTTTTTGTCAATGATACCGTGGGATTTTACAGGGAAAAAGTTCATTTTTCCCTTCTATACTTGATTCTCAACTTTTACACGCAAGGAGTTCTCGATTTCCTATAACTGTATCCATTGATCCCAATATATTTTGGTCCCTTTTGAGATAGATATCTTAATTTTATCAATTCGATTTCCTTTATTTTCCAGTTTGCTTCCAGATACTGTTTGTGTGAATATGCACACTTGTCAGTTCTGTTTGTAAATACATATTTTTGTACCTCGTTTCATGGCTGTGCAATACAAAAGGAAAGGATAGAACTTCCTTCTTAATTTTGTTATAATAACATTAAGTATGGTGCAAGGTGTTGCTACTGAATTCTTCTCACTTCTTCAAAGTTGCTGTTCTTTAATAAGCTAGCTTCAAACTTTCTAATGTGATCTTATGCATGCATTTTTAGGTAACCTGTTCTTTGTGTAGCGATACAATGGAGCGTGAGGTATTAGGTGTTCACAAAGGTGAAAATTGCCCACAAAGGATTGTGACATGCGAGTATTGCGAGTTCCCTTTGCCTGCAATTGATCTATTTAAGCATCAGGTTATAATTACTATCTATGATTAAGCTTCTTTCTATTTTGTACTTTTTCTGGAATGTTTGAACTTCAGTATCCTGCTGTTATAATATCTGTATTCCTTTACCAGGAAGTATGTGGGAATAGAACAGAACTCTGCCATATGTGTAGCAGATATATTAGGCTCCGTGAAAGAGATGTCCATGAGAGTAGATGTAATGGAGGCACAAATATCATTACAGAATCTTCCAGGTATATGGACCTAAAAATATTATTTAGTAGATATTTTTCATGTCTCCAAGGTTGTTTTGAACCTTCCCTTTCAAAGTTGAGTAGATTTGGCTTTGAGTTCTTGGTGATCTTTATGAGGTCCAACCGTCAGTCCAGCGGAAACATGCATCTCTCTGTTATTCTTACCTTAACGTAATTGTCACTCAGACATGATAAGTGATAAGTGAACACAGACTTACAAGACTTAGAACCCCTTTGTTAAACCCACCCCGCTCTAATCTGAAGACAAAAAAGAAAACATAAAAGTGAAAACATTCTGTATAGATGCACTGTGGAGTATGGCCATGATATAATGAGCCTAATAACATCATGGCTGGATATGAACGGTCGTTGGTTAGTGATCATGACTAATAAACCTGACATCATAAAGGGTATATAGGTTCCAGCTTGTAATCTTTTCTTGATATGGTGTTGAGTCATTTTCTATTCATGGAAACGTGTCAAGTTTTCTGGTTAACAACTGTGACAAGGCTTGCTACCATGTAATACTTTTCTGCTTTTCGATTCAATCCAACTTGACACAAGCTCGTCTAAAGGGATATTGGATAAGTTGCTTTTTGAACAATGTATGTTTTTTTATGACAAGGGAACCCGCAGCCTCTACCCTTTGGGTGCACACAGGGTGAACCCCGTTCTTGTGCAATAGCTCGCGAACTACACAGGAGTTGTAAACTGCACTAGGCAAGCCCCATGCGACGAGCTCAACTCTGAGGCCAATCCCCTGTTGTATAGCTATGTATATTGATATATGAAAATCAGTATTGATTTTATACATAGCAACTAAAATGCTACAAAACATGGTACTAGTTATGTTGGTTTTAATATATGTATAATTCACTTCCTAACCAGCATCCAAACGACTCTTGAGTTTATTAACTTCTGTGGGAAGGTGATTAAATCACACCCTTTTCGCCTATTATTATTTGAAAGCCATAACGTTCTGCATAGGGCATTGCTTGAGCTAACAATTGCTCATTTTATCATCAAATCTTTTGATCCTCAACTCCAGGTTTCTCATACACTATATCTAAAGCCCGCTTTTCTCAAATATGCGCCTGTTCCACCAATGTAATATACTGTAAATTTGACAGACTTAGAAGTTCCAGAGTCTCTAAATATGTGAGAGCCATATTCCATTAAGCAGAAAGAATTCTTTCTAACAAGAGATGATCAAATGTACTAAGGGAGGACAAAGCGTAGAAGAAGAAATCAAAGACTTTCTTGATGGACATAGATAAGATAGACGAAGGATTAACCACAAAGAGACTAGAAAAAAGAAGTTCCAGTGTATCTTTAGAATAAACTGGAGTTTGATCACCCTTTACCGGGCAGGCAAAACATAAAGGAAACAACATATACATATTTATATGCATGTATTATGGATGAGAAACAAGTGTATAAACATATGTCAGCTTAGTCCTGGCCATGTCTGACCTAGATTTTATCAGAGATTCTCGTGTATGTTCACATTCAGCACACCAAATACGGTGTTTGGTTACCAGTTTACAATCCTACATAACTAAAACATGTATAAGTTATGAGTCAATTTATGCATTAGTTTATACAGGATAGAAAACTAAGGTAACTCTGCATAACTAAAACTACCCGTGTAACTCTAACCAACAACCAAACGACCCCTCAAGGTGCTCCTAAATATGTGCATGTGGTTATTCATGTTGCTTAGACATAGGTCTCTCTTCCTACATTGCAATTGTTTCCATCATATGCCGCGTCCAATAAAGTAAATACACTTCTAAACCATCTACTAATACTCTCGGCAACTGTACTATTGTCTATTGTGCTGCTATATCTTCTGCTCTGGTCTTTACTTTTTCGTCGTGTTTCTTGTATCTTTGAAGGAACACTAGTCCAGCTGATGAGAGGGATCATCACGGTGCTCCTAGAAGGCAACCACACGAAGCTTCCAGGAAGCGGCTTCTATTTACAATTGCTATAACGGGCGTTGCTGTTTTGTTTGGCTCACTTATTTTCCAGAAAAAAGCCGAAGACAGTCAAATGCCTTAGCATCTTCACTGTTATCCATGAACTGATATTATGTCAATTTTAATTAGGAGTTCCAAGAATCCATAATGTACCTACAAAGAACTAACATGCAATCAAAGATTTGAACAATTACTGTTGTATGTAATCAATTTTTGTTTCTAGTTGATCAAAATAATGCAATTTTTCTTCTTGAAAATAATGCCATTCATGATGCTATGGGAGGCAATGATTAGTAGCGTTGGCACGTCACTCGGCTCACTTGATTGTAAAGACGTTCGTCTGAGACTTTCTCCTTAGACAACTTTTTACCAACACAAACGAGGGTTTCGCTCGTTATTGGACAAGATTCAATCTATCATTTTTTACTCAAAAATTTGGGCAATGATAGAAAAGGAAATCAGAATAATATGGACTTTGTTTATTTTAGTGGGAAAGGAAAACACAAGCATATTATATACAATTATTATAGGGTAAACGTAAAATTTATTTTTTTGTAATAAATAATAGGCATCATAGTCTTAATAGGTTAGAGTTAGGGTTTAAGAGGTTTTATCTCTTATATATATAAAATATAAATACAATGAGAAAAAAGTTCTTCCAAATATTATCGGTTTTCTTCTGTTTCAAGTTTGATTGATTTTTGCAGAAACTCAGGTTGTTTTTTCTATTTAAGCAAATAATTGAATTTTGAATAAAATTTATGTGAAAATTTTAATTGGAATTAAACAAATTCAAATAGAGTTGAATTTATATAGATTATTCAATCGATTTTTTTTTAATATAGTTAAACTATCATCTTCCTTCTCGATTGTTGAATTTTGATTAATCCCTTTTTTTTCTTTGTTATTATGTTAGAGGATTTAATCAAATTAAGTGATTTTTGAGGGGAATAATGGATGTAGCTTCTGATCAAGTCACAAGTATTTGCTTTCACTGGTAAGTTGCATATAATTGTTGTTATATAAATATAGATATTGATAATCAACACGCTATTCTGGTATATTAACAACCCGCAACCGCTATTCTTTGGGTGCGCACAGGGGTAACCCCGCAATAGCTCACAAACCACATATAAGAGGGAACCCGCACTGGGCTGCTCGACCCAGAAGGCAAACTTGCAAGGGGTTTTGAACTTGAGACGTCCCAAGCCCAAACCACTTGGCCACCCAAAGATAATTAGAAGTGGAGTAAATTTCTCAAAAATCACTTGTGAAATTATTTATATTTAGCAAAGTTATTTTAATTGTGTATCAATGAAGTCATTAAATTTAGAATTAATGGTCAAAAAACATCTAATTATGCTAAGTTCAAGTGTGTCTTTTACCATACAGGACCATAATTTATTTTTTATGTCACATAGACAGGACACACAAGTAATAAAATACTTTAAAAACCCAATATCAAATTGACATGTTTTTTCATTGTGATATTCCCTTTTTTTCATAAATACTTTGATTTGATGTACTTGAGTCGGGTTTTTTTTGGAAACAACCTTTCTACCTCTTCGAGGTAAGGGTAAGGGTAAGGGTAAGGGTAAGGTCTGCGTACGCTCTAGCCTCTACAAACCCCCACTTGTGGATTACACTGTGTATGTTATTATTTCATGTTTTTGTTACCTTTGCTGGAATTAATAAAGACAATATTTTGGTTTGGTTTTAGCTGCAACTTCTTGTCCCTAGTTAAGTGAAGAAGGAAAAGTCTTTAAAGATTGGATGCTAGTTTGCATTGACAATTTGATACACCATACTGATGTGTTTAAGTGCAAGGATGCGCAAGTGTGAGAGGTTGGTTGTAGTCAACGGTTAGAAGAGGTGGAGATAAGCCGAAGAAGAACTGTGAGAGATGATTAGACAAGACATGACACAACTTTAGCTGACTGAGAATGACCTTAGATAGGAATGTATGAAGGTCGAGGATTAGGGCAGAAGGCTAGTAATTAAGCGAGTGCGTTGTCACACTTTGTATGGAAGAGGCAGAGGTCTAGCCCCTTCTCCTCTTCTTCTTTTTAGTAGTATTCTTTAGTTATCGCGTAGTTTCTTATTCTTCGATGTGCACTACTAAATGTTGCTACATTTGTTTTGTATGTCTTATATTTCTTACATTCCTATGTATGATACATCTCTTTTGAGCGATCGAGGGTCTACTAAAAGTAGCCTCTCTAACCCATAAAGGTAGGAATAAGGTTTGCGTATCCTACCCTCTCCAGACTCCACTTGTGGTGTTGTTGTAATTCATTTCATGGCGGGGTTGTGAGCTACAGGAAAATGTGGATTTAGTCAATCATATCATGCTAAATGTCATAATTATTCAAGTTTCACCTTGTATGTTTGTCAGCTTCTTCTTATCCAACTCTAAATATGATCTTTTCCTATGTTGTGTTATTATTCATAATTTGCTAATTTGAATCGTTCTGTTTCCTGTGACAGAACGATTCCTTCATTCAATCTCGATTTGCATGTTGTTCACTGCTCACAGAAGCTTGAAAAATGTGAACTCTGTGGGGATATGGTTCCAAAAAAACATGCAGATGAACATTTCTTGAGCACTCATGCTCCTGTAAGTGAACCTATTCGTTTTTTCCCTTCTCTAATTGCATTCTCAACTTTTACACACAAGGAGTTCTCGATTATCTATAACTATATCAATTAATCCCGTGTATTGTATTGTATTGCTTGCTCATTGATCTCTTCGATCCTTTTTATGCATGTTAATTTTCAGGTATCCTGTTCCTTGTGTAGCGAGACAATGGAGCGTGAGGTATTAGCCGTTCACAAAGGTGAAAATTGCCCACAAAGGCTTGTGGCATGCAAGTATTGCGAGTTTCCATTGCCTGCAATTGATTTATTTATGCATCAGGTTATAACGACTATCTATGATTGAGCTGTTTGTTCTATTTTGTACCTTTTCTGGTTAAATGATTGAACTATAGTATCCTGCTGTTATAATATCTGCATTCCTTTACCAGGATGTCTGCGGGAATAGAACAGAACTCTGTCAGCTGTGTAACGGATACATTAGACTCCGTGAAATAATTGTCCATGAGAGTAGATGCAATGGAGGCACAGATAACAACTCAGAATCTTCCAGGTATTACAGACCTAAAATGTTCATTTAGTTGGGATTTTTCATGTTTCCAAGGTCGTTTTGAACCTTTATCTCAAAGTTGAGCAGATCTTTGATTGTGTGGTTGTATATTTCATCATTTGCTAATTTGAATTGTTTTGTTTCCAGTGACAGATCGATTTCTTCTTCTAATGCAGAAGAACAATTTTTGAGCAATGATGCGCTGGTAAGTGAAGAAAATCTAAACTGTTTCGTTATATTATTTTAAGTTTCCTATTACTCATTTACTCATAACTTTTGCTTAATAAATCACATTACTATACACATTTTTTGTTAATGTTGCCCTTTTAAAATGCCTTGGTGGTTCGTGCTATCATCAAAGCTAACATTTAAGCGTTCAGCCTGTCCTGCACCTAGTTTCAGGGTTTAAGAGTGCTTGAACGAAGTCTTTAAGAACATTCGATTTAAGTTATGCCTCTTTCTTCTTCTAAAGTTTTTGCATTTGATGAAGATATATGTTATGTTCTCCCGCTCACCTGCTATGCTTCTGTCATTCTGTTCTGATTTACGAGAAGGATATCTTTGGCCTTCTCTTTTTCGTAGGCTAGGGGATAACGTTCTTTTCCCACTTCTTCATAGTTGGCGAGTTTCTTTACCCTGCAATTGATTTAGTTGAGCATGAGGTTATAATTACTACCTATGATCAAGCTTCTTTCTAATTTATACTTTTTCTGGAATGTTTGAACTTTCCAGTATCTTGCTGTTATAAGATTTGCAATCGTTAAGCAGGAAGCATGTGGGGATAAAACAGAACGCTGTCATCTGTGTAGCAGATATATTACTCTCCGTGAAAGAGATGTTCACGAGAGTAGGTGTAATGGAGACACAGACACCATTTCAGAATCGTCCAGGTATATGAACCTGAAATTTTGATTTAGTAGATACTTTTCATGTCTCCGTAGTGGTTTTGAACCTTCCTTTCAAAGCTGAGTAGATTTGGCTTTGATTCTTTGGTGATGTTTATGAGGTCCAACTATCAGTCCATCAGAAACATGCATCTCTCTGTCATTCATACCTTAATGCAATTGTCGCTCAGACATGCATTTCATGACTTTATTTTGCCTTTCCTCTCTTGTTTTGGTACGAGTGGTCTATGGATCTTGTCTCAACGATTAGTGAGCACTGATACCAGTATAACTCTAACCAACAACCAAACGACCCTATAAAGTGCTCCTAAGTAAACAATCTAGTAATACTTTGTGCAACTGTAGTGCTATCGTGCTGCTATATCTTATGTTCATGTGGCAAGTTCCCTGGTCTTTACTTTTTCGTCGTGTTTGTTGTATCTTTGAAGCAGCTCTAGTCCGGCTGAGAGAGATCACGGTGCTCCTAGAAGGAAGCTACGAGCAGTTCCCAAGACGCGGCTTCTGTTTACAACACTTGCAATAGCAGGCATTGCTGTTTTAGTAGGCACACTTATTTTCCAGAGGAAAACTGCAGACACTCAAGTTTCCTAGCAGATTTACTGTAATGATCCATCCACTGATACTTTTATCAAATTGTGTTTCTTACTATCTGAGAAGTTCAAATAACAATATCCGCGTCCTGGAGTTCATAATGTACCTACTTGTTCAACTTTATACATGTTTAAGTGTCTACTCGTGCACCCGAGGTCAAGTTAAATGACACGTTTATGTGTTATTTGTCTTTTACTTTTACTTGTCCGCTTTAAGACATAATGATTAATATATCTGTTTTATCACAAGATACATATGATGCATAATTTTAAGTTTTGACAAATGATTTTTAAAAATAAGTAATTAATATTAAGGATAAATTATGAAAAAAATTTTATATTTTTGTCTTGACATATGAAATATTTATTTTTATTATTGTGAATAAGTAAAAGTGAACGGTGGAGTTTAAAGGAAGATATATGAGACAAAATGACATATTGAGAAAGGGGAAAGGAGTAGGAAACTTAACTATTAGGTGGAGACTACAATTCCCACTTGTCCCAATTGGCTTATCTCAGAAGAATATTCAAATCAAACTGTGAATAAAAAGTAATTTCAGTATAACGATATTAATAATATTATTCTTGTACACTACTTAAGAATAATATTTGGTGGCAAAATCGATTCATTATGATTTGCACGGAGACAAAAAAAATGTGGCAAATAATTTGATTTTATTCTGTTATTATCTATTATTTCTTTTTTTATACTTTGATTATGATTATTTTTGGTGAATTAAGTAAAAGTATGAAAAAAGAAGGATACGAAAATTCAAATTCAAATATGAAAATAGAAAAAAAATAAAATATCACTAATAATAGCGTAATGAGGAAAACATACGACAAAATGTGAGGACCAAATGAAGCATGTTACTTTTTCTGCCTTTTGTCTTTTTGAGACAGATTCTGAACTATCTCTTCTACGTTAAGTATTTGTACAATTATGCCTTTTCAACTCGTGAACATTTTGTATTCATTTATCAGGTTTAAATTACATATATTAATAAAAATAATTTTAAATAAATTTAGCAGGTTGTTATTCTATTTTCCATTTTATTATATTACACTTGCTAGTGAATATTTGAAATAATGTTCTTGCTTGAACGAACTTAAATACAACTTCAAAATGAGTTGGAAAATAATTTCAATTTGAAATATAACTTTAAGTTGGATTTGAGATTTTTATATCCGGACACAAAAAAATAGTTCCACAAAAAAGTAAAAAAACAGTTATGGCCAAACGTTCTCTCCGTCTTAATTTATATGATGGTGTTTGACGTAACACGAGATTTAAGAAAGAAAATTTTTTGAAATTTATTTTCTAAAATATTTTTTTGAGTAAAACTTAAAAATTGTTACATACTTATTAAATATAGAAATGTACCTTTTTTAACAACTAAAAAGAAAAAAATATCACGTAAATTGAAACCGTACTACTATTGTAGTAGGTGATGTCAATATGTAGGAGCAAGTAGATAAACTTGAGAGAACTACTATATGGGGTCTATGGCATGTGTTTATGGTGTTCATAATTCAAATTTGCATCACAATGCTCGACAAAAAAAGAGTTACATTTTCATGGAAAACAATTTTCTAAATATCTTTCTTCATTGCATAGGAGGGGATACACAAGGAAAAAAAATTGTTAATTTAGGGAAACTATGTCTTCTACAGGACTGCTGTTAAATGCTCAAAATGACTATGTAAAGTTCTTATCTTTTTGAATTTACTGCTACTAATTTTGTTATTTTCATTATAGTTTCCTCTTTTCTCTTGGTCTCTGTTTTGCTGGGTTTTTTTTTTTTGAGGGGGTGGGGGTGGATGTGCAAGGAAGGTTGACTATTTAGGTAAGGTCCAAGAAGGGTAAGGGATGCAAAGATTGAATTTTTAATGAGGAAATTTCATAAATAACTATAGTTTGAAGTATAATTACCATATGTAGTTATAGTTTGCTTAAATTACAATTCATAGCAACTATTTTAGAGTTGTATCTGTTCATAATGCATCTGTTGGCTTGGAGCTGGATCTGTTGTATCTGTTTGCTCAACCTAGTTATACTGTAGCATGTAGAAACACATTGGACAGGGTGCATAAGTTCAATAGGGATAAGTTATGCCTCTTTAACACATACAATTTCGTTGGATACACTGTATAATTTGTTTGCTCAATATAGTTGTCAATACATACAATTTTATTAGATACATTGTATTTGTTCGCTCAACCAAAGTCTCGATTTTGAAATCTATTCTCAAGTTAATAATGGAGGAATCTCATCCATCTACCATATGTCTTGGTAGTAAAGATTGTTTTTTTTTTGTTCTGTAAGAGTGTTTTCTGTTGTAGGTGGTGATAAACAATGGAGTTGTGGAAATAACTTGGACAAATCCGGGAGGAATTATCAAAGGGATAAAGTACAAGGGAATTGACAACTTGTTGGAAGAAAAGAATAAAGATTTGAATGGAGGGTAAGTTATGTAGAAGGTGTAATCACAATTCCTCCTTTGTATTCTGATAATCAAAGAAATCTGTTAATATCTGTTGTTTCTTGTGCTTCGATAATCATATTATTTTGTTGTAGTTACTGTCAGAATGTTTTGTTATGCTTTCACATCCGTTTATTCTTTTTCTGGACTGCTTTGGACTGTTTTTCCTTGAAACGAGGGTCTAGCAGAAACAACCTCTCTGCCTACCCTCCCCAAACTCCACTATATGGAACTACATCGGGTATGTTGTTGTTGTATAATCAAAGAAATCTGTCTTCGAGGATGTACAAAATCTGAGTCTGTGTTTGTATCATTTTATTAAGATGATAATCCATGGTTTTTTTTACAACCATAGTTGAATAGGTAGTGATTTATCTGATGCTGTTGAAACAAACAGGTTTTGGGACCTTAATTGGAGCGAGCCGAGTAGTACAAAAACAAGGGGAAAGTTTGATACGTATGTATTCTTTACTCTCATCCTTTTCCCTACAGAAAAATATTAATATTGCTTAGAAATATCAGGTGGAACGCATATATTATATAGAACTGTTAATGTTCACCCTTAAGGCTTAAGCTATGTTGCTCAGACTTTTCAAAAATGCCTAGAGGTGTATATTGAAACCTCCAAAAGTAGTGCATTTTTTAAGGATCCGACAGGGGTGCATGCTCATTTTTGGGAATTCCAAGCAATATATAGTCTTTAGGGTGCTAAAGTGAATTAACCAAGGTTAAGAAGTATAGAGATTGCTTTATCATCCTTCTTTTCGTTTGTGTGGATTATTGATGCAGGATACAAGGGACAGATTTGCAAGTTATAGTGGAAAATGAGGAGCAAATTGAGCTTTCATTCACAAGAATGTGGAGTCCAGAAGTCCAGGGTGAACAAGCTCCTTTGTATATTGATAGGAGGTTCTTGTTGAATTTAGATTGTTTTCTTCTGATCCTTTGAGTATATTTTGTCATTAATGATGGACTACTAGGGTTCTTACTGATATACGACTATTTGCAGGTTTGTAGTATTTCGTGATGTTCCGGGATTTTATTCATATGCCATCTTTGAGCACACGAAAGACATGCCTGCTTTCCACCTTAACACGACCAGAATTGCTTTCATGCTCAATAAAGAAAAGTAAGAATCTTCATAGCTATTTTCTCAAAATGGAGCAGCATGTGGAAGTGAACAAACTTGATTCATTTGCAATGCTCATATCACTTGTTATTCAAAATATTCTATCATGAGAAAGGAATTTACCGTAAGGGCGTAAGAAAAGGAGAGAAAAAGATCAGATGTAAAACTTTAAAATGTTTGGATGTAGTCTGAAATGCATTTGTCCAATGTTCTTTTGAAAGATCTCTTCGTAAAGCAAAATGTTGTTTCGTTAAGGATGTAACGATGATCAAATTCTAACAAAATGAAATTGAGAACGGAAACAATAAAAAGTAACTCTGTATTATCCTTCTGGCATTACCAGATTTCACTACATGGTCATAACAGATGATAGACAAAGATTTATGCCTAGTGCAGAAGACCGTCTTCCAGGGAGAGGTGAACCATTAGCCTATCCTGAAGCGGTTCTCCTCGTCGATCCTATAGAGCCAGAGTTCAAAGGAGAGGTATTATACTTGAGGGAATTTATAGCATTAAATGAGTAAGGCTGTATTGTAAATTAGAGGTTATAGTGAACTTAATGTACTGTCTCCTTTGGATCCCCAACTGCAGGTGGATGACAAATATCAGTATTCACTTGAAAACAAAGATAATCAAGTGCATGGATGGATATCTTTTGACCCTCCTGTGGGGTTTTGGCAAATCACTCCGAGCAATGAATTTCGAACAGGAGGGCCATTCAAACAAGATTTAACCTCCCACGTGAACCCGACCACCCTTGCTGTAAGCAGTTAACATGCTAATGTTTGTTCGATTATAGACAGATAACTGTAATCATGGTTTCAGTGAAAATATGCATTCAGTTCTTTTTGTGATCCTCAATATCCTCCCAATTTTTTCTAGTATAGCGGTTGGCAAGCAATCAAAGACGTACAATAATTTATATGAACACAATCACATAGTGAACTTTCTCTGACTTCATTCGTATGATTCCTCTAAACTATAACTCCCTACAAGTAATTTCTTTTTAAAACAATTGCAGATATTTCTAACTTCCCACTATGCTGGCACAGAGCTTCTGGTAAAATTCGAAACTGGGGAGGAGTGGAAGAAAGTCCTCGGCCCCGTGTTCACATATTTTAATTCTATATCAGACAAAGACATGGCTCTATCGCTTTGGGATGACGCAAAAAGACAGGTCAGGAACAAAGAGAAGATAGAAGTTGAAATCACAACAGTAAATCAGTATAGAGAATAATAATTTTTAACTTGACATTGTTTTGCATTTTATATTATTTAGATGAACGAAGAAGTCCAATCCTGGCCTTACAGTTTCCCAACTTCTGAAGAATTTCCTAACTGTGATCAAAGGGGCGTAGTTAGAGGTCGATTGCTTGTGCAAGACAGGTACTGTCCTCTCTTACCTTAATTCCACATTTTGCATTTCCAGGTTCAGTAACTATGTTGTCTGAGTTAGTCTTATGATCTTATGGACAGATACTTGAGCAAAGAAAATTTACCTGGAAAAGCATCATCTGTAGGACTAGCAGCGCCAGGAGACACTGGATCATGGCAAAGAGAGAATAAGGTACTCTTCTCTATCGCTCTGAATTGAACGGGAAACACAGTGCCTTATAAGTAAACAAGCTCATCTAACCTGTATCATCCAGTTAAAACTACTAACAAACATGATATGCATATTGCCATTATACCAGGGTTACCAATTTTGGACTACGACGGATGAGGATGGCTGCTTTGTCATTACGAACATACGTGCAGGGTCATATAATCTTTACGGAGTGGTGCCTGGATTTATCGGAGATTACAAGTATGAAGTTGTAATAACTTTAACAGAAGGTTCTATTAAGTAGCTGCAATTTCAATTAGAATCTATGCTGAAACTTTCTGAGTTATCAAAGGTTCTAACTTCTAACCATGATAATTAATATTAATGCAGGTTGTGATATTGAGCTGGGTGAGATTGTTTATGAGCCTCCAAGAGATGGTCCTACCTTGTGGGAGATCGGTATCCCTGACCGCTCTGCTGCAGAATTTTATATTCCTGATCCAAACCCGAAATACATTAACAAACTTTACATAGATCAAGACAAGTGAGACACCTTACCAACTTCATAAATTTAAGCAGGCTAATGTTTCAAAACCCAATCACTGAATAAAGAAATTTACTTACATATGTCTTTGTAACTTTGTATAATTGGTAACTGAAAGAAAACATTCTGTCGTACTCGTACTTTATGTCAGATTTAGGCAGTATGGTTTGTGGGAGAGATATGCAGAGTTATATCCTGATAATGATTTGGTCTACACAGTTGGAGTTAGTGACTATCAGAAAGACTGGTTCTTTGCTCAGGTTAACAGGTACTTTCTCTAACATTTTCCCCAAAACTCATATTTTGAGTTGTATTCGATGATAAGAAAACGTTTTTCGTGAAATCCACTTAACTCACAGGAAAGAATAAATCTGTTCCTACTGATGACTTCCTTTAGACTCTCAAGTTATTTCCAAGACTCTGAAGACATAATCAGTGTGTAAATACTTGTATGTGTAGGGAGATAGGTGACAAAGCATATCAAAGTACTACATGGCAAATCAAGTTCAAGATAGATAATGTAGATCAAGGTGGATCATACACATTGCGCGTAGCACTTGCAGCTTCCAATCATGCTGAATTGCAGGTATCATACAAATTTCTTACATAATGTGAACATAAATTGAATTGATTGGCGCCATTGTATCTCACCTAGTAATAGCCTGTTTGGTCAAGCTTCTGAGGAGCCAAAAGTGCTTATTTGTTTTTATTTTTTAGAAGAAAATGCTCATTTTAGAGAGTTGAGGTGGTTTTGCCAAGCTTTTAGAAAGAAAACGTGTTTGTGAATGGTCGTCATGGTAGTAGCAGAAGCTGTGTTTTAAAAGCTGAATAAACAGCATTTTTCCTATGAACACTTTTGGAACCTTGACCAGGCATAAATTGCTGCTCTAATATCGGCAAAGGTTCTTTTCAAGTCGACTACTACTCTCCAAAAGTACTTTTGAAATAAGCAGAGTTTAGGAGCACGGCCAAACAAGCTATGAATGTCTATTCCTATATAACTAATAGTGGAAGACTAACATGAGTTTGGAACTTCTTGTAAAAGGTCCGGATCAACGATCCAACAGCAGATCCTCCCCTACTTTCAACTGGAGAAATTGGAGGAGACAATGCAATTGCAAGACATGCTATTCATGGGATCTATTGGTTGTTCACTGTAACAATACCTGGTTCACTACTTTTGGGAGGAGAAAACACCATATTTTTGACACAAGCAAAGACAGCCAATGCTTTCCAAGGGATTATGTATGACTATATTCGCTTGGAAGGTCCCTCATGCCAGAATGGAAACCTTTGATTAATTTTTTCCACACGAAAAATCTGAGTAGAACTTTTCATGATTTGTTGGTATTTCATCATGCAAATAAAAAAGATTACATTTCACCATATTTGTAAAGATTACATTAATTTGATAGAGACTTCTTGTATTGAATGGCCTGAGGATTTTACTTGCCAATATTTGGCTACCAGATTGGGAGGCAAGTTTTTATGCATCAAATAATAAAATCTTCTCTTAGTTTTCTCTAGTCTTCACCTTTACTTTGTTGTAATTAATATGTTGTTCTGGTTCAATCAGCATGTATATTCAATGCAGTAAAGTTACTTGAGATCCATGGATCATGACATGACAAGGAGAAAGGAGATGAACAGATTCTAAAGTTGATACCAATGTCCAATAGCACCCCACGGGTCCAAAATTTGAAATTTCTAAGTTCTGGACGTGGGATTCCAATTAAGAGGCAGAGCCATAATTTAAACTTGTGAGTTTTGGATTCCAAGTTTTTAAAGTTATTGGTTCCAAGTTAATAATATGTACATGGTCAATTAAATCTTGAAGACAAATAATTTTTTTGAACCAAAGCTACTGAATTCAGCTGAACTCGTAGCTGGTATTCTCCCTCCGCCACGAGTCCCAACATCAAATGAAACAAGAATTGGGTGGATCTGACACAAACTGTTATGCATTTTGTATCTAATATTGGTGCGGCAACATTTTTGGGAAGCCAAAAGTGCTTATTTTAGAGAGATAGGCTGTTTGGCCAAGCTTTGAAGATTATCATGTATGTATAAACTCACTCTCCAGTTGTATCTACAGCAAGCTTTGAAAAGAAGAAGATCCAATCAAATTAGTAAATACTAATACAGGGTCTTTATGTCCCTTACTTTCTGGCTTTTAACTCACAACTTATAAAATTACACAATAAGAACTACTGCATTTACCATTTTAAACATGTCATTCTATTGCTTTGCAGTAGCAATAGTGATTATGTACTCAATCTCCTCAGCTACTTCTTTCATCGAAGGCCTGCTTTGTCTTCTTTCCTCCAAGCAACTGACAGCCAGAAAACCGAGTGCCTTCATTGTCTCCAACTCCACGCTGCTTGCTCCCTCCTTTAATGCAGGATCAACAGCATCCATTATTCTCTCTTCCTCTACCAACCTTTGCACGTAAATTGCCAAGTTTACATCATCCTGTGGTCGACCAAAGTCTATTGCCTTTTGGGATGTCAAGAGTTCCAACAACACAACCCCGAAACTGTACACATCACTCTTGTCTGTCAATTGGTAGTTCCTGTAGTACTCAGGGTCAAGATAACCAAGGGTACCCTGAGCACAGGTGGACACATGACTCAGGTCTGTATGAGCCAAACGTGAAAGACCAAAGTCTGCAACCTTAGCATTCAACTTGTCATCGAGCAAAATGTTGCTAGACTTGACATCTCGATGGTAAATAGGAGGAACTGCAGAGAAATGCAAGTAAGCTAGTCCCTCTGCAGTTGCATGAGCAATACTGAGCCGGTAATCCCATGTTAGAAGTTTGCGTTGCAAATACAAGTGATCACTTACAGTTCCATTCGGGACATACTCATAAACCAGCAATGGCTGTTCAAGCTCAACACAACAACCTAGAATGCGCACAAGGTTCTTGTGGTTAACCTGACACAGTATTCTGACCTCGTTGAGAACTTGTTCAATGCCCTTAGTATTCCCTAGCTTGGCACATTTAACAGCAACCACGGTACCATCATCAAGTTTACCATAGTAAACTTCACCATAACCCCCAGCACCAAGAAGGCGGTCCGCAGAGAAATTGTTTGTTGCTTTCTTGATTTCTTTGCCTGTAAATAGCTTCGCAGATTTAACACCACCTGAGCTTAGAATATCTTCCCGTTCGCGAGTTAGTCGATCTCGTGCTTCCTTAATTCGTTTGTGACGTCTGTACACAAAAAAACCAATTACAGCAGCAATCACCGCCACACCCAGGCCTGATGTCAAACCTGCAAATCCAAGAAGCATTCAAGTATTTTTGGCAAACTCTTTAACACCAAAAATAGTATTGATCAACCATCTTAATAACTAGATAATTTCAATAATTATAAGCTCTTTGAAGTCTCAAAATAGAGTAAAAACACAAATTGCTCAAGTGCGGACGTTCGATACAGGTTCAGAGATCTAACCTTCCTGATCTGAAGTATAAGATTCAGGGATATGAATTCAAATACAGGTGCGGAGATTCAACTAAAAATAATTCAAATATCTAAAAATAGAGTATATGTCTAAGTTATGAAACATTACGTGGAAAACTTAGTTATTCCAAAGAAAAAATATTGATCACGAATAAAATCCTGAGATAAAAGGAAAAGGACTATCATAGAAATTTCATTATACAAGTTAATTCAAATTTATTCAATTTCGCATTAGCTTTTATTTTTATTACAAAAATCATTATATATGTCCCGCATTTCTCGGTCAACATTGATAAAAGTATCCAAATTTGATTGACCAAATCCGATATGAATCTCACACCCACATCTTGTCAACGCATATATGGCATAAAAAATGAAGAATCCGAACCACTTAAATTAAATAAAAATAGAGTAATAATGTAAACTAAATGTGACCCATTATACAATACCTGCTATGAGTGCAGTGTGGTCGCTACCACAACCATCACGATCTTGGCATGTCACATCTGTGTATCGAATTCAGAAATAGTTAAAACAAAGTCACATCCAAATTGAAATCGGAGAAATGATTTTCTAGCCTTTTCATAATAATATTTTTCCTATTTTATATTATTTTTAATCAAAAAATTTATTTTTACACGTAACGCGTTTATTTTTACGAGATCTAAAAAGTACTCTCTCTTTATAACTTACCTTGGGCACATAACGCGGCAATTGGGTCCCAATGAAACCCGGAATGACAAAAACATCTGTTAACACTTCCATTCAAATTCGGGTCGGGTCCACAGGTCGAATCAGAATCACAATCGGACTGAACCGTACAAACCGGCTCCGGTGGTGAAACCCACTGCAATTCCATCCCGGCTTCCGGCCATCTACTAACCGGTAACGACGGATTCAAATTCACAAAACTCCGGTAAGCCCGACAACCCGATTCCCTAACCCGAATCATATACGACGTCGACGATCCACCTGCCCTAAACGTACAACAAATCGGCGCGTTTCTACACGCGCCAACACCACCTCCATTTCCAGAACTTCCATTCACGTAAGTATGACACAAACTCTCCGAGGAACAATTAAGCGGAGACGAAAGCAAAGTCTGAGAACAGTTTAGGTAAATGATTGTGTTGCTGCTCGTAATGTTGAAAGGAAGAGAAGAATTCAATTGAACACCTACGGTAGAAATGTCCTGGGTGATACAGGTGTTGGATAAAAACGGTGATGGTTCGATAGTAAGTCTTTGCGATTCGGGAGAAATTGAACTTATCGGATATGAATTGTTCAGCGTATCGAAGAAAAGTTGGGGTTGGATGTTGCTACTGCACCGTATTTTGTAAGATTGGTCCCCGCAATCGGGGCCAGTACTGAGTGGGTAAGGAACAGGAGAAGATCCACAATCAGCACAATGACGAGCAGAGAGTACTGCAGGGGTGCTGCAGATTAGCAGAAGCAGGAGGAGCAGGGCAGCCATGAATTTTTTTTATTTTTTTTTGGAAGATGAAGAAGGGGGTTGAATTTGATTGATTTTTATAGTAAATTTATTCTTGCTATTTTCTTCTTTGGTTTTATTGGTCAATGAGGTTGTAGTTGTTTATAGAATATTTTATTTTTGGTAAGGATTGAAATTTAGAAGATAGTGGGATGAATAGTCTAAAGATTTGGAAGATTCTTTAAATTTTTGACTTTGACTTTTATTGGGATATAGATTTTTCAATTTTTTTCTTGTTTAGTTCTTATCGAGGTTTATGTTTTGAGTTAAATTAGCTCAAAGATATTATTAATAGAATAGGATATTTTCTTACTTGGATTAAGTTTTTATGGTTTTCCTTAAAAAGTATCATATTATTAAGAGTTAAAAAAAAATTTAGTTATTAATGTATGATTTTGTCCACACACTGAACAATCTCTTTCTGAATTAAGTTTTATATAGATTATTATTATCATTCACGAGTCAATTATTGAGAAATATGGCATGTGTGTTGTCTATATTGTCTGAGTATTTATCATAATTGAAGTTCATAACTAGTTTCTTTTTGTATATTTACATCACTAAACTTTTAAGAGAAAGTAAATTGAGTCTTACGTCATCCTATGTCATTATTTATCTCTGACATACTTACCCTGCTAAATTCATACGATAGTATTAGTTGTTGAGCTAAATCAACATAAAGATACTCTTAACAAGATATGATATTATTTGTTTTAGGCTAAATCTACACAATTTTCTCTAAACCGACTCACATTAGCAAAAAATCCTACAGGTTATAAGTAATTTTTCATATTTTTTTAAATAATCATTATGAAACGTTAGTCTCACACTTGCTAATTGATAAATGTTTTAAAGTCCTAGCTCCTATACTTCGTTTAATCATTGTGTCTTATGGTTAGACTTGAGCAAAATCTAGTGGAATGCGCTAACACCTCTCCAAAATAGAGTCTATGCTTTTGATTCCTTGACTATGCAATATAATTGTATGTCGCTATTCTAAAACACTTAACTGTTCAAAAACTTCATTCTTACGATATATATATATAAAATGAGATATTTAAATTTATATAAAATTGAACAATGAGGCATATGTCTTATGGGGCGTCCCATATGGCAATTCACATTTGATAAGTAATATGTCACATAAAATATATGTGTCTACTAGTTCAATTTTGTATAAGTGTATATATACATGTGCAGACTCAAAATTAAAGGACATAGATGCTAGTTGAAATCGAGTTAAAGCATACAATTATATATTATGTATTTTACGAATGACATTGCCATCCACCGATGTCGAAATTCAGGCCACACTTATTTATTATCTAATTACTCAATTTATATTATATAGCTTCTCAATCATTTTATCATTTGTTGTATTTTAATTTACTTATCTAAAATTAATATCTTCTTGGTTTCTTAAAAAATTACTCCACAATTTTAAAGTTAAATTATTATTTTTTACTTAAAAGGGAACGAAGGAAGTATACTTTGCTTCTGTTTGGTCATAGATTAAGAAGTTCAAATTTGAAGATTTAAATTATTTTAAAGTGGTAATTTTTTAAATTTGAAATTGTGTTCAACGTGCATTTTACTTGAATTTTAGCTACGGACCCCACTCTAGAATCATAGATACCCACATTAATAGCAGGTTTGATTCCATAATCGAATAGGTCAGTGAATATGGTCGTGTATCAGTTGGTTTGGTTCGTTGTTGAAATTTATCGGTTATCAACTTGTAAACATGCTACACCATTATAGAATCATTAAGATAGGTTTAATTATCGATTATCGGTTTAACTGCTAAGATTTGATACGAAAAATAATTGAAAATCACTTAGAAACAAGGTGGCAAACCAAATGAACCATGCACATAACTTGACAGATTGCATCTTGCTCAAAAGAAAACACACTCACATTGTAGAATAATCGAGGGTTTGAGACAGTTAGAAATAAAAGTATGAAACTAAACTTTAAGTCAATGACTTTATATAATAAATAGTATAAACATCATTATTTAATTAGGGAAAAGGGTCAAAAATGCCCTTAAACTATGTGAAAGGAACAAAAATGTCCTCCGTTTATAGTTTGGCTAAAAAATGCCCTTGCCGTCAATACTTTGGTTCAAAAATGCCCTTGCAGTCAATACTTTGGTCCATAAATGCCCCTATAGTTACTAAATGTATCAAAAATGTCCTTTTCCGAATAAGTATATTTTATTTTATTTTAAACACATTTTCTTCTTAATTAAATTATTATATAAGAACCATGTTCTTGTTTTCTTTCTTTTAAAATCACTTTAAAAAATAAAAATGTAGGAAATATTTTTTTTCTTGTTAATCTCATCTTATCAATTAAAATATAATAACTTCATGAACCCTTTCGACAGATAATATATGTCATATATATAAGATCATAGTATATCCATCATTAATTTATATTTATATAACGAT
>JAJOOS010081700.1:0-13202 GCA_029582725.1 Solanum chiquidenum | reverse complement strand
ACAATTAAATGCAGGGTTTGGAGAGCCAACCTTTTAGGCAGATTAGATCGAGATTGTGATGCTAAGCAGCAGGTTATCACAGATCCAAGCACTACTCAGGCAGCTAAATACTTACAAGTTGCAAAAATGCTTAAAATACGAAGTAGGCGCGATTTTGCGAGAATCGAGAGTGAGAGGGTATGTAAAAGGATTGAAAGTTAATACCCGTGGTTTTATAAAACCCATCCAGATCTCACCCATTTGGCGACATTAGTTGGATTTTCTTCGCTACTCGGTGATCCGCCGAGTTTTCATCTTTCTCGTCGAGTTTTACAGGACCCTTAGTCAAAGTGAAGATCCAAACGGCGGTCTTTGTAGCGGTCGACGATCTTGTCGGTGCTTTGCCAATTGGACTTGAGTAATTCATCCTGTACTTCTCACAAACTTTTCATGCCCCAATCCAACAAAATCAAAACACTTTTATTTCAAAAATAACAAATTAAAGTAGTTAAGGGTTTTGGGTTGCCTCCCAAACAACACCTTAGTTAACGTCGTGGCACGACGTGGGTTAGCACCTAGATTTCACTTTTGGGGTCAGCCAAAACATCATTTGGCAACCCCTTGTCTTGTGCCTGATGGAGATTAGGCATTATATGACCAAAGAGAGTTTCAATTAGTTGGATAGAACTAGAGTGAGAACTGCTCATCTGATTTAATTAGCACTTCTACATTTTCTCTAATATCCTCTAGCACTCTATCTTGCTCATTTAGCTTTTGAAGAATGGTTAATAACATATCTTCGATACATTTATTTTCAATGTCCATAGATCTTCCCTGCTCAATAGGTGGTCTGCATTTGCTCTTCTCTTTAGACACCACCTCCAGTTCCTCGACCTCTTGGGTCAAGTTATCCATCTGACCCAGCATAATGATCAATTGCTGGTCTTTCTCAGTATCCTTGTTGGTTTTAGCCACAAAGTAAAGGAATTTGGCTGCAGTTTCATAGGAGTATTTCTCACGACCACCTGGCATAAGTCAGTCGATTAACCCTCTGTTTCCGGGATTTAGACTCCTATAGAAGCATTCCAGTAGAACTAAGTAGGGGATTTCATGAGTTGGGAATTGTATCAATAGTATTTTAAACTGCAACCACGACTCATGAAAAGGTTCTCCTTCTAGATGCTAGAAGTTCAGGATGTGATCCCTGAATCTCATCAATTCTACTGGGAGGTGCTCCATTGGTCCACCATCCCCATCATGTATACTCATTATCATGTCTCAACACACAAACAAGCTAGACAAAACTAAGAATTAGGTTAGTAAACTACAACTAAGAAGATAAAAAAATTCAACTAATCTAAAAATTCTCAAGTAACACCACTCCCCGGCAGGAGCGCCATTTTGATGCTTATCGTGACCAACGACACTAACTACGGTTCGAGTGTCTATGATCATCGATTATAGTAACCCAACCAAGGGTTGGGGTCGTTTCCCAAGGGAGCGGTCTTGAGAATTAATAGAAAAATAAAATCTAGTTCTAACTAGTCGTAGCTAAAGACATTAACAATTAAAAACATTGTAAATCGAAGGGGGGACACAAAAGTGTCAAATATCAATTTGGGGGTTTTGTCATAAGTAAGTAAAAACAACAAAAATAACAAGAAAATCAAGTATGGGAAAGAGTTCTTGGGGTATGACCGCAATACAAGTTGAGATAAATGGTTGGGTACATGTTTTCATTAGGAAATTTGCAAGATAATAGTGACTAGGCTAAGCTTTAGATGGAAATAAGTTCTCTCTCGGGCAACTTACCCCGTTTCAATTGTGTTCCTCTCGGACACCCATTTGCCGCATGAAGACCAGCCTACGCCTTACCCCACTCACTCTCTCGAGCTGAGTATTAGGATATGGGACTAGGGCTCACCCTCTCGGGCTGAACCTCGTGTCAACCCACTCATTAGGCCATCAGTCTAGTGGTCTTGGTTTCGCGACCTCCCTCTCGGGCATGCCGAAAACACATGGGTGGATTTGTATTTGCAACTACAAACCCATTAAATTAAACCACAACCACTAGGTGAAATCACCATTAAAATACATCAAACCTATCAGCAAGCAAGACCCAACAATAATATCAACACATATTTGCTAAATCACACCCTAAGAATGAGGGTTTTTAGTCACACATCAAGAAACAACAAAATACGCCTAAAATGATAGTAAAATCAAATGGGTATAAGAAATTAACCTTGATTTAAGCAAAGGAAAAAGAATGGAGAAGACCCACTTCCAACTTGGGGAAGATGAACTCCTTTCTTCAAGTCTCCCAAAAACCTCTCCAAACTTGAGAGTAAAAGGTACTAAAAATTATATTGTCTAAAATTTTATACTAAAAATGTAATCCTAAAAACTTATATTAAGCTATAACTCTCAACAAGTATTTATAGTTTTCAAAAACTTGTGTTGTAGTGGATCATTCGGCGACATTAGTCGGAATCGTTGTTCGACTCGGCGATTCACCCTTAGGTGCAGTTTATCACCGTCTTGCACCATCTTTCGACATCGTCGTGCTCTCTGTCATTGGGCGACATAGTACTGCTTCGCGGAACTATTCAGCGACACGCCGAATGCTCCTTTAATTGCCGTTTGATCCACTTCCTTCAGGGTTTCGCGTACTGGAATAAAGGGCGGAGTGCGTCCCTTTGTCGATTCGCCAAGTATGCTTGGCGATGCTCAGGCTTCAGCTTCTTCGTTCTTTTCAACCTTTTTGTTTCTTTTTGCGCCTAAGTGTCCATGCTTCCACTAAAACTTCAAATACCTGAAACTTAAGCATTTTCATCAGATATTGAGGTAAAATAAGCATTTGAGGACACTATTTCTATTAAAATAAAGCCCTAAATGAGTCCAATTTATGGACTCATCAACCCACTCCCACCGGCCATCAATTTAGTAGTCTTAGTTTTACGACCTCTCTCTCTCGCAAGCCAAAAACACAAAGGTGAAATCGTATTTGCAACTACAATTTCATTAAGTTCCACCACAAATACTAAACGAAATCACATCTAATCAACAGATAAATCATCAACAAGCAAGACCCAACAGATAATCTAACCCATATTCACAAAATCAGACCCCAAGAATTGGGGTTTTAGCTAGACATGTAAAAGAGATAGAAATTTATACCAAAATGAGTTTGCATTCAAATGGGTATGAAGATTTAAGTCTTAAAACAAGTCAAAAATGAAGAATACTCAAAACCCAAGTTCAAAATCTTGGAGTAAAAAACCCTTTGAATCTTCAAGTTCTTCAAAACCCTCTCCAAGCTTAAGACTCAAAAGTCTATGTTAAAAATTCTATATTAAAAAACTGATACTAAACTACAACTCTCAACGAGTATTTATAGTTTTCAAAAATTTGTGCTGCAGCAGATCATTCGACGTCGTTAGTCAAGATCGCCGATCAACTCGGTGATCCGCCCTTTGGTAGATTTTATCGCTGTCTTGCTCTATCCTTCAGCATCGTCGTGTTTGGGTCATTGGGCGACATAGTACACCTTTACGGAACTGCTCGGCGATACGCTGACTGCTCCTTTTCTCCACCGATTTGATCATTTCCTTCATGGCTTAGCACATTGGAACAAAATGCGAGGATAAGACCTTTTGGCGACTCGCCGAATGGATTCGGCGATTCTCAGATCTTCATTTCTTCGTTCTTTCAGCTGCTTTTGTTCCTTTTTTGCTAAGTAGTGTCCATGCTTTCCTTCAAACTCCAAATACCTGAAACTTAATGGTTTTCATCAGATATTGAGATAAAATATGCATTTGAGGACACTAATTCTAGCAAAATATAGCCCTAAATGAATCCAATTTGTGGACTCATCAACTCCCCCAACTTAAACTTTTGCTTGTCCTCAAGTAAACTCAAGTTCAACCGTTCAAAAAGGGTGTCTCGAATAGTGCTACACAAGACTCAATCATGAATGCACACAACAAAACTCAATTTACTTATGCAAATATCAAATGTGCACTCAAAGATTCAAGTTGTGACCCACCAATATCAAAGAATCTCATGTTCACAATACTTGCTTCAAGTGCAAGTTCAAGCTCAACCAAAGTGTTCAAATGCCCTCACACAAGGAATGATTCTAATTTAACACACAAATGTTTGATCATTTAAATTTCCAGAATCAAATGCAAAGCTCACTCTCACAAAGAAGAACACAATGCATGCTTTCACCCAGAGGTTTGCTCGTATTTTCCAATCAACATTTGTTTCAGCTCACTCAAGATCAAAAAGGTCTTTTCAAGGCTTTTAATGGGGGCTGGGTGCAAAGGTATGGTCATTTAAGCTTAGTGACTTTCATCCTCATGAAATGTGGTGCTCATAACACTTCCTTTCCTTTTCCTTCATCATTCTCTTTAGTGCTCGTAAGTCATCCTATTATTCCTTTTTCATGGATCGTTTGGGAACCCCATTTCTTTTGTACTTTATTCCACAACTTTCTTTTTCATTCATTTTATTTTTATTTCTCTTTTCTATCTTCTTCTTTTTTAATATGGAGGGGTTCCATTTTTCTCAAAACCATGGGTAAGAGGGACTTTCTTGCAGTTCTTGATTTGCCTTTTCTTTTCACCACACCCCCAAAAAGCCTAAGTTGGCTATTCAACTAACCACAACTTCATGAGGATTATGGGTAATGGATAAAGAAAGGTTATGATTTCATCAAGTTTCTTCCAAATAAAGGTAAGGCTCAATGGGTGTTCAAAAGCGGTTCACACACTCATAAGGTAGGTCACAAAAGTGGTATATGTCAAATTGGCTCACACTCTTAGAAGTTGCCTAAGATCATATCAAGAGATAGCCTTACTTAATTGATTGGACCAACGGGGCAAATTCTAGGTGTATTCATGCATGGTTCAAAGTAAGCTCATCACACAAGGCATCGACAATAAAGTCAAACAAGACTCCACAATTTCGCTAGTGTGCAACAGTCATCACAAGAGAATCAATTTGATACATGGCTAATCACAACGAGATGCAAAGAGTTCACATATTGCCTATGCAACTTCATTTGGCCTCATTGTAGCCGTACATTCATGTTTGTTCGATTGAGAGCACTATTCGAGTCATCGGTATTGATCGGAACCAAGACTCAAATTTTGCAAAAGAATAGACACATTCAACACAGAAGGGGTGGCAAAAAAAATTTGGAAGGGTCAAAATCATTTTGCAATTTAAAATGAAAGGAGCCACAAGCACAAATATCCACAGAAACAGTGCATAGACACAATAGTATATCACAACCCAATTTGGCCTCATCGTAGCCGTACATTCATGTTTGTTCGATTGAGAGAACTATTCGAGTCATCGGTATTGATCGGAACCAAGACTCAAATTTTGCAAAAGAACAGACACATTCAACACAAAAGGGGTGGCAAAAAAAATTTGGAAGGATCAAAATCATTTTGCAATTTAAAATAAAAGGAGCCACAAGCACAAATATCCACAGAAATAGTGCATAGACACAATAGTATATCACAACCCAAATATAAACAAAACACGAATATCAATAGCACACACAAACGGTGGGCCTCACCCCACCACAAACAAAAAGTGTTTGTCATCAAATGCAAATGAAAGTAGCCAAAAGTAAATGTAAGTAAGACAGAGAGGGAGGTAAAGAAGAGTCATGTCTACGCAGTCTCTCTATTTGTCGGGGCATAAGTGCTCGGAGTAGCCTCAGATGGAATAGCAGTGCCAGATCCACTAAGAGTAGTTGTGGACGTCTCAGTCGGCAATGTCTGGATCACCGGCTGCACAACCGTCTCTAAAAGATCTGGAAAATCCCTGAATATGCTTTCATCTCGGCTGTCTCTCATCTCCTCCTCATGTACTGCTACCAGCTCCTCATCGGTCTCTACATCCGACTATGCATGTGCTATGCCACATCTCTACACATCTCTGATGGTAGCCGGAGGAATCCTCAAGGTCTCAAGAGAATCCTTGTCATAGTCACCCTGCATCAATGAGGTGAAGTCGGTAGACTTCAAATAGTCTACGTCCTTCCTCAAATCTGCCACTTCGGCTTTCAAAGCCAAAACCTCGGATGTCTCTCCCTGTTTGCTCTCACAATCAGTGACTCTAGTAGCCAGATCATCAATAGAGGCCCTAAGAGGGGTCAGTGCAGCCAAGATTGCACTATCGATCATCCCTGGAATGGATCTCTTCAATCGAGTCGCTCTCACATCCGCTGAATAGGTCAACTGTCCCATCTTCAGGATCATGGCCTGAGTAATCCTAAGGAGGAAGAAGCACATGGGAACTGTGAAGAAGATAAAGGAGCGGATGTACCTGAAGGCTCAGAGACCAGAGTAGGTGAAGGTGTCTTTGCTGGTAGCGAGTCAACATCAACTTCCAGAGAAATATCCGTCGGAGTTGCTCTTCTCCTGTCAACCTCCTCTCATGTGAACTCGGCCTCAATAAACCGGATGTCAGTGGAGAAAGATGGGGTGACCTCAATATCCCTCGTAGTGTCCCGAGGTACTCCAGCACATTGGCACAACTTCGTGATCAAGACTGGGAATGGCAGAGAAGTCAGCTTCTCCTTGGCCCTCATGGCAATCTCTTGTAAATTCAGCAGCCCTAGATCGATGCGCCTCCTGGACATGATAGAAGCAAGGTAAGCTGCCTTAGGATGGCGCAAAATGGACTCATTCTGTGATGGCATGATAGTATTGCTGATGAAACCGAACTAGAACCTGGCAGCGATGTTCAAGTCCCTCTTCTCAATAGGTGTCCCTGCATCCATCCACCTCGAGGTGGTGTCCGAAATCAGAGGAGCCAGCCAACCCTTCAGGTCATCTAGGGATTAAACAATAGGCAACCCTTCGTAGGGAAGTGCAGAGTGCAGCGGTCTACCCAATACAGTGTTAATATACTCGATGTGGCACTCAATTTCCTTGCCTCTGACCATGACCGACTTTACCGGTCTAAACTCGCTTTTTTTCTTCTTGTTATTGGGCACCAACTCCTCATAAGCTGTGTAAAATTCTCTAATCCAAGAGGGAATGTAAGGGCCGCGGGGCCTTGTGAACTGCTCGAACTCATGGTAGCAGAGAGTGTCCATAACCTCAGGATATTTGCCTTCCAGGCCCTCTATAGATAGCAGCTTCTCTTCTATGATGGTCCGTACCTCATCACCTTTTAATTTGTTCAGCAGTCTAGGTGGAGGAGTAATAGTAAGCACAGGAGCCACTGGAGGTGCTTGAGCTGGCACTGATTCAGTAACAAGAGGGGTGGCAGCTGAGGAAATACTAGTGGAGGTGAAATTTAGTAGTCTTAGTTTTACGACCTCTCTCTCGAGCAAGCCAAAAACACAAAGGTGAAATCGTATTTGCAACTACAATTTCATTAAGTTCCACCACAACTACTAAACGAAATCACATCTAAACACAAATAAATCATCAACAAGCAAGACCCAACAGATAATCTAACCCATATTCACAAAATCAGACCCCAAGAATTGGAGTTTTAGCTAGACATGTAAAAGAGATAGAAATTTATACCAAAATGAGTTTGCATTCAAATGGGTATGAAGATTTAAGTCTTAAAACAAGTAAAAAATGAAGAATACTCAAGACCCAAGTCCAAAATCTTGGAGTTGAAACCTTTTGAATCTTCAAATTCTTCAAAACCCTTTCCAAGCTTAGGACTCAAAAGTCTATGTTAAAAATTCTATATTAAAAATATGATACTAAACTACAACTCTCAACGAGTATTTATAGTTTTCAAAAATTTGTGTTGCAGCGGATCATTCGGCATCGTTAGTCGAGATCGTCGATCAACTCGGTGATCCGCCCTTTGGTAGGTTTCATCGCCGTCTTGCTCTATCCTTCAGCATCATCGTGTTTGGATCATTGGGCGACATAGTACAGCTTCGTGGAACTGCTCGACGATACACCGACTACTCCTTTTCTCCGCCGATTTGATCCTTTCCTTCAGGGCTCAGCACACTGGAACAAAAGGTGAGGATAAGACCTTTTGGCGACTCGCCGAATGGGTTCGGCGATTCTCAGATCTTTATTTCTTTGTTGTTGAAAGTTCTTACGGTCTGTGAATACATCTACGTGAACACCATACAAGTAATGTTTCTGAATCTTAAGTGCAAACACCACTTCTGCAAGCTCGAGGTCATGAGTCGGATAGTTCTTCTCATGCACCTTAAGTTGTCTAGAAGCATAAGCTATAACCTTATCTCGCTGCATCGCACACAACATAGGCCAACTCTGGATGCATCGCAATCTATAACATAGTCGTCTAAACCCTCTGGTACAGTCAAAATAGGAGTTGTAGTCAACCTGGTTTTCAGTTTTGCGAAGCTTTTCTCACAATCATCTGACCACTGAAACTTCACCTTTTTCTAAGTAAACTTAGTCAATGGAGAGGCTATGGATGAAAATCCTTCCACAAACCTTCTGTAATAACCCACTAGACCCAAGAAACTTTTGATATCTGTAGGAGAGGTAGGTCTGGGCCATCGTTTCACTAATTCTATTTTCTATGAATCCACTCGGATCCTTTCACTAGACATAATTTGCCCAAGGAAAGCAATGGATTGCAACCAAAACTCACATTTGCTAAACTTAGTGAATAACTGGCGATCTTTGAGAGTTTGCAGGACAACCCTCAAATGACTCGCATGTTCTTCCTCATTCCTAGAGTAAATGAGGATATCACCAATAAAGACGATAACGAACAAGTACAAGTACTGCTTGAACATTCTGTTCATCAAATCCATGAAAGTTGCAGGAGCATTGGTTAGTCCAAATGACATTATTACAAATTCATAATGGGCATACCGAGTTCTGAAGGCTATTTTTGGAATGTCACTATCTCTGACTCTGAGCTGATGATAATCGAATCTGAGGTCTTTCTTTGAGAATTGGCTAGCACCCTGAAATTGGTCAAACAAGTCATCAATCCTGGGGATGGGATACTTATTCTTGAATGTGACCTTGTTCAACTGCCTATAGTCAATGCACATTCTGAGAGAACCATCTTTCTTCTTCACGAACAACACTGGTGCACCCCATGGCAAAATACTAGGTCTAATGAAGCCCTTATCTAGAAGGTCTTTCAACTGCTCTTTCAATTACTTAAGCTCTGCTAGAGTCATTCTGTAAGTAGGAATAGAAATAGGGTGGGTATCTGGAAGGAGATCTATTCCAAAGTTGATTTCCCTTTCGAGAGGAACTCCGAGAAAATCTTCTGGAAACACTTCAGGAAACTAACTGACTACAGGAATTGACTCAAGAGTTGGGGTTTCAGAGTTAGAATTCTTGACCCGAATGAGATGATAGAGATACCCCTTAGAAATCATTTTTCTGGCCTTAAGGTAAGAAATGAATCAGCACATAGGCGCTAAGCTACTACCCTTCCATTCTAAGATTGATTCGTCTGGAAACTGAAAACAAACAATCCTAGTTCTACAATCGACTGTGGCATAACAAGAATGTAACAAATCCATGCCTCGAATGACATCGAAGTCTACCATTTTTAACTCTACTAGATCTGCTGAGGTGACTTTCTGGGAGACTGTGATAGGGCAATTTATGTATACCCATGTAGCTATAATTGGTTCACTGACTGGAGTAGAGACTGAGAAGGGTTCTGAGAGAGTTTCTGGACTGACACCTAAGATTACTGCTATATAGGGAGTCACAAAAGATAAAGTAGCCCCTGAATCTTTCCACTGAGTGTACCATATGTGAGCCACATCATTAAGTTGGTAGGATACCAACTCAACCCTACCATTACCAGTCATTTGCATCACTCCAAAGATTTTCTTAACCTCATCAATGAAGTTATGTGGTTCCTCATTAACTTGTGACCCTAAAAACTCAGGCGGATTCATCCTAACAAAATCTCAAACTCTAGCTGCCACTGATCCATCATTTCTATTAGTAGGAACTGGAACCTGCTGATTGTTCTGGTTGGTCATACTCTGAGCCAAAAGCTGAATTGGCGCTCCAAAATTCTGCATTCGAAACTTCCTGATCTGGAACTAGAGGAACTACATTAGCATTGCGTGCATTATCATTCCTTGCTGAAGCTCTATGAGGAGGCATGATCTTAAGTGCATAACGATGGATTAGAAAGGAGATCATACCAACGCACGATAAGAATATCAAGAAAGTGATTTTTTTCCAAAATACCTCGTAGCCTCCTTCTCATTAGATGTGGTGCACTTCACACCCATGAAAAGGACTCTACTTAGTTCGGCTTTTCAGACATCCTAGGACACTTAAACCTAGTGCTCTAATACCAAGTTTTTCATGCCCCGAGCTACCCCCGAGACACGAACACAGGACCTAGGATCACAAGTGACCCCAAGCTAACCCTGCTGGCATGACACGAGCATACTAAGAATAATTATCACTGATGCGGAAGCTACTCATAAGTAAATCTAAAATGATAGGGAATATCCATATACTAAAACTGAATATATCAAATCTGAGAGTTTTAATACAAAAAATATATCAAACTCAAATACTAAGTTGAATCTAACTATGTCTGAAAATAGCCTCTAACTGACTATAAGTGTTGGGACATGCCCCCAGCTAAATCTAACAAACCTGAAACTAAATGACTGAAAACACAAAGATAACATGACTATTGTCCTCAAAGAATGAGGACTCACCACTGATGCTACTGAACTGGAGATGGGGAACCGATCTAAGCGTGATCTGGATGCTGAGAACTTGAACCTACATCACGAGAAGATGTAGCGCAGAGTTTGCGTCAGTACTTGAAAGGTACCGAGCATGAAGGATAGAGTAAAGCTGAAATAAACATATAACTGAACAAGAAATAAAGCAAGAGCATAATCTGAACATGATATAGATACTGAATACTGATCTAACTGAATGCAATGACCAATTTATACATGTTGAGACTGAATACTGACTGTACTGAAATGTGGTCAATGCAATGGAGTCTGGCTGAACTGTGGGAGCTACTAATAACCGATAATAAAACCACATGAGCTAAATATGGAGTCTGATGTATACGCCCCATCGAGAGGACCAAATACACCCGACAAAAAGTGTAGAGGCATGTTGGCGTTATCACTAAAATGATGCCCACATAGTGGACTTACAACCTACGTGGCTCATAGTTCTGGGACTATATGGGTGACTGACCCTAGTACAACTCAGTATTATGCCACTCCCAATAGATTAAATAATTAACACATTATGATTGATTTTTGTTGTAAACTGGATAGCTCAAATCTGACATGCAGATTGGGAATGTACATTTATATATTGATAAAGACACATTCAAAAACTGAGGCATGTATAGCTAAAATATTGAAATAACTAGCCTAGCATATGTAATTCAAGAACTAAGGAAAATATATAGCTAGGGTTCTGGAATTCATGCAATAAACTGAGCAATAACATGGTAATCTGATTCGAAACATTAAACTAACTATTTCATGATAATCTGCTATAGTTCTAGAAACCCTAGGTCTGTTCATAATAAGGGAATCAAGAAACTGACTTAATTCTAGGGACCTAATGGATGAAAGGAATCCACTAGTGAAATCTCACATACCTGGTAATGAATTCCACGAAAAAATCTTTTGATTTCGGGGTTGGAACTGATGGAACCTTGTTGCGTTCTTGAATTAGGGTTCTTGACCTTTTTTCTCCTCTTACGCTCTAAGTTTCTAAGTTTTGATTAAAGAATTGACTTAGGTAAGTTCTAGTTATGTTTCTAGGCTAAAAATAACCAAAACCACGTAGTTTAAGGTTAAAACGACGTAGTTTAGGGGTCCAACGCATAAGGAAAAGACCAAAATACCCCTGACTTAAAATCTTCTGAAGCGACCTACGGACTGATCGACGATCCATCAATGGATCCACGATCCGTCCTGTCAGTCCGTCGATAACTTCAGAAACCATGTTCTGAGGGTCTCGACCTACTGATATGAGGTCAAAATACATATTTTTAATCATTATTTGCCTCATATTTAGTATTTATATTTGTCCTTTATGAGCATAAATTTTATGAATTGTGCTAAATTGTGTATTTTATTTGTAGGATTAAATTGATGGAAAAATGAAGAAGTTTGGAGCTAAAACGAATTAAAGATGAAAAGTTGAAGAAGGAAATCAAGCATGCAGCTTAATGGATTAAAGTGAATAAAATAATATATTTTTATATATGGCAAAAGGCGGCTGCAATTGAGGAAATTCAAATTTGCTGCTTGCTGCTGCCACGTGGCAGTAAGTGAATGGTACAAAAATATATTGAGGCGGCATCACTGTTCACGCGGCGAAAAAAAGGAATCCAATTCTTTTTGGTTTTGGATTCCTAATTTAATTTCGACTCAATTATTTTATTTAGGGTTTCTATATCTATAAATAAGGCATGCAAAGTTACTCTTGAGGAGCCAAGAACCAAGATACAAGACACAATATACATTTTCTTCTAGCTTAGGAACTTTGGAAGAGCCGCCGTGGAGCCCGGAGAATTGTGGTTTATTCTTTCTACTCCTTTATTATTTATTTGTATTCGTGATTTATAAAAGATAGTTTAGCTATTTTTCTTAACTTTTTATGATTAACACAAGCATATTTATTTTAATAAATTTTGATTGTGTTTTTGAGATAATGAGTAGCTAACTTTCATAACAAGGGTTGTGGGAACCATAAGCGATTAACAAAGTATGAATAATAACTAAGTAATTCTTGAATAGTGTTGAAGCATGCACTGATAATTCTTTCGTCTAGAAGTCGTTTTAACGGTGGCCAACGTTAGAACTCGTCTTGTTGCTACTTGCCGGACCAAGAAGGTAATCAACAAGAAAGGAATTATCAACATAGATTTAGTGTGATACTATCTAATAGGCTAGTGTCGATTGGTGCAAAGTAATAACTAAGTCAAACATCGATTATGATGTCTAATATGAGGTAAGGGTAAGGGTTAGTAAATTATACACACGTAGCCAGACCAAGGTGCGGGGTGAAATTCTCTAGATTCCGGACCAAGGATTTAGAGATACCTAACTTATCACTTTGCATGTAATACACTATAAAAGGATTACTATTATTAGGATTACTGCGGTATGAGCTTATGGGGAACACATTCCTAGTTACTTTTAATAATCTGAATATAAATAAATACTTAGTTCAAAGCTATCTTTTTATTGTTTTTTATTT
>JAJOOS010081699.1:0-12401 GCA_029582725.1 Solanum chiquidenum | reverse complement strand
TTTTTATATAAAATCTTCTAATATATTTATTCTTTTTAATTTATTTTAGGTGGAGATCGGTTTGATATTGATGAGACAACTAATGATCTAACCGAGCTTTCAATAGATGAACCTCAAATTGAAGGTGTGATATTTGAGGAAGAGTTTGAAGATTTGGAAGAAGTTGAAGAAGATGTGGAAGATGTGGAAGAGATAGCTAACTTAATTAAATAACTTGATAATTGACAATATTTTGTTGTTATGTTAATTTTAAGTTATGGATTAAGTTGAGATGATCTCTTGATTTTTGTTAAATAGTATGTTTTACACTTTTACTTGGTGTATTGAATATTGATTAGTAATTATGAATATCTAAATTGTGGATAAATATCTTTGTGTATATCTTAAATTTTAATAATTGCAGTATTTTCACTTTCACTTTGTTTCAAGAGTTACTATCCATGTTCTAATGTTAGTTCTTCTTTTCAATTTTTATTGATTCTTTTAGTTATATTTATTCTATTGTAATTTGTAAATGTTTTTAATGTTTAGTTTCTATTTTGTTGTGTCTTTGTAGGAAGACTGGAAGAGTAATCTCATCTTGAAGAATGGAAGATTGAATTCTACAAAATACATGTAAGTTTATCACAACATATCTCTCACATTTACAATATCTTCATAACTATATTTTTATAATATTGAAAAAATTTAGCCTTATCCCCGCACCCGTATCCATACTCGAATTCGCACCCACGAATCTTAAAATTTTGATTTTGTTGAATCTGACTCTCGGATTCGCATCCGTCTCAGATACCCGCACCCGAGTTCGAGCAACTTAGCCTACAGGGCGTAGGTCCATCCACGCCTCGTGGGTGAGCTTCGTAGCTCAAGCCCCCAACCAACAAGATATAGACCACGAACCACGAACCTACAGGACGGGCCGTGGTCCCACCCACGATCCGTGGGTCATGGTCGTGGATCCTGCCTGCAACACTGTCCAAATTCGTCCAAGGCTAGGGGTTTTAAGTAATTTTCTTTTTAGTTAGTTTGATGTGAGGTCATTTTATATTGTTTTAATAGACCTATATAAGACTTTTTAAGTCATGAACTAACCCATACACTACATAAAATCCCAAAACCTAAATCCATAACCAACTTTTCCCCAAATAAACTCTCTCTAGAATTCCAAGGAAGAAGAAGAAAGGTGAATCTAGGATTGAAGAATCAAGCATTCCTCCTCAAATTAGTGGTGAATATTCAATAAGGTATGGTATCTTTTCATCTATGGGTAGCCTTCACCCATAGAGCCCCTCCTAAATCCTCAATTTCAAAACTAGAAAATCCAAAAGTTAGGATTTGACTTCAATCTCATGGATTCCTTTCAAATTCATTTTAAATGATTGAATTATGTTTGTTTATGGATATATTGATGATTTTATATGATTTTAAGTTGAATTCCTCAAGAATCCATGAATTACCCTGATTTCTCAAACTGGATCTTAAAGTGTGGGTATTGATTGATACTAGTAGAATGTTATAGAATTATGAATATTATGAATTAATTACTTGAATTATGTCATCATCCATGTCTAATGTAGTAATTCTAGATGTGTTGGTGAATTATAGTTCATGGTCTTTGAAGAGAAAATTAGGAGAATTTTGTATGATGATGATATTTATGTACATGCTTTATGAATACCTTGAGAGTAATGTGATCATGAATATGATGTAATGGTGGTGTTGTTGAAAGGTTATTCTCACTATACACACACATGTGAATATAGTATGAATGAAATTTCTATGCTTATGATAATGATGATGTGTTGATTGAAAGGCTATTCTCGATTATACACTTATGAATGATAATGACATGTTGTGGGAGGTTTTCTCACAATATGGGGATTCTTAGGATGAAAGGTTATTCTCACCTATTGAATCTATGAGCTATCTTATGAATGAATGTTGGGATGAGATGGATGCCCTCACGTGAGTTGAGGCGGGGTATCTAGTAACAATCTCTATATTCCATTTTTAATGATCTTAAGTAATAAAATGTTAAGTACTCCGTGGGGAATAATGCTAAGCACCGAGTGGATATTGATTGAGATGGAAACTCATACGTGAGTCGACGTGGGGTTTCTAGTAGCAATATCTTGAGATGGATGCCCATACGTGAGTTGAGGCGAGGTATCTAGTAGCAATCTCCTTATCTCATAAACTATGTGCCTTCATACGTTATTAGCTAGTGGATCCACCTAAGCTAAATGTTAATGGTTCTACCTTAGGCAATTAGGACACCCTTTTCGATGTGAGTTACGCCAAATTTCATGACTTGCTCATATGGTCTATGTCGGTTAAGGCTTATTCCCACAATGAATGATAATGAACTATGGCTTCTCAAGAATGAACTACTTAGTGGGGGTGGGGGTATGGGACTTCATCCATGCATTGCACAAGTAGGCTTATAGAGTAGTTATGGTGTGTTCCTTTCATGTTATAATGATTTATGAAATATGTTTGTGATGATGCTACTAAGTATGTTGATATGAAGGCTAATGGTGATGAAGTATGCTTAATGTGGATTGTTGCTATGAGTTGCTTTCCTTGATATGACTTAATAAATGTGAAGGTTTCCTTGTCTATGAGTATTAACTAAAGATGAGAATAAAGAATAGTAAGTATGATTATGGTGGCCTAAAAGTGGTACTTAGTGTAGATGGGATTATGGGATCTTTATCAATGCATTACACAAGTATAACTTAGGGTTACTCATGAGATGGTTGTATTATGATACAATGATCTATATGGTGAATATGATTGTGACTTATGCTTTTATACTAAAAGTGCATGATGATTCTCAAACTTTGTAAAGTGCATGCTTTTCAACTAAAATATCATTTTTAGCATGATTTTGTGCATGACTATCATACGTAGTGCAATTTTTGTATTAACCCATATTTTCTACATTTTTCACAAAGTGTAGGTTCCGGTTCTTAAGGTGATTTCCTTAGGGTTCAAGCTTAGATCGACTATTCTCCTAGCTTGTGGTGAGTCCTCAAGATTCGAGGACGTATGAGTCATTAGTAGTTTCTTTCTAGTACTTTCATTTTCGGATTTATGTTGAGAGGGTTGTGACCCTATTTTTTATTCAAAGATTGTATTAGATGGCTAATTGAGACAAGTTAGACTTTCGCTTGCTTTTATAAAAGACTTCGATTGTATGGATAAAATATTAAAATTTCCGCATCATTTCTTTTATCCTAGGTGATGATATGCTAAGAGCTTGTATGAGACCCATTCGGGGTCAAGTACGCCGTGTTACATCTAAGGTGTACCCCTGGGTCTTGACAATCTCAGTCCTTCTTGTGTGTCCAATCTTGTCCTTCCATGTGTGTTTGAGTTGTCTATTAATTTAGAATGGTTATCTTTCATGTATAGATCGAGTGTGGTTTTTTTTATCCTTTGTCCTTTCTTGTGTGCTTGTCTCCTTTTTCTGTCATCTTACATTGCAATTTTTTTATCATTAGATGTCATTATTAAAATAAAGTGTATGCTAATAAAATAAATTTGGGATAAACTTGAAAATAAGTATCAAGAAAGTGCACAGAGCAGGCAAAAATGGATCTAAAATTTAAAAAAGAAACATAGTTTCTGTCAAAAAATGCTTATGTTGTGCTATAACTATGCGAGCAACTATTAAGAACCTCTTCATTAATATTGAACCTAAAAAATATCCATAGAAGTTTTTTGGTCAACCTTTTAGAGTCGTGTACAAAGCAAGCAAGTTAAAGTCTTCTTTCAAGATTGGTGGAAGACATATACCGGGATAAAATTGTTAACATAAGAGATGAAGGACCAACTTAGTTCAATTTATTTTTCTTCTATTTTGTACATTTTTTGTTTACATTTTGCCTAGAAATATAGTATTATATATAAAATGCAAATTTTTTTATCGTACAATAATTTTGACAGATGAAATAAAAGATCAGTAGAAATTATTTCTCTCTTTATCGATGAATCTCTAGAATGTTCTAAGGTTTTCTTCGCCGGAATCCATAGATATTTCTGTCTCCGAGCTGGAATTTGACATGGTATCAGAGCACACCTGGAAGATCGTAGTGTCTTTCCATAGATTCTTTGATAATTTCGATCGAAGGACAATTGTTTTGTACCAGCTCGAACTCCTTCCAAATTTCTCATTTTATCAGAGTTCATTTCCAGCACGATTCATTTATCTCAAGAGTTCTACTCATCTTCTCGAGGCTCGACAAGTTACAACACCAACCTCTCAAGTTTCAGATCGATTTTGAGTTTTGGGGTTTTTTTTGCACAAATCTCGGTGATATTTTCTCCCAATCTTATTCATTTTCCTTTGATTTCACACTCAAAGATCTAGATTGTGAACATATCTTCTATTACTACTTAATAGTGACTACTATTTGTAATGGTTGTTAGTTTTGAAAACCCTAGGACATCTACCTTGAATTTGAACCATAGTAATGATCCTTCTCATTCTCTGTACCTCCATCCTTCTGACACTCCAGGAACAATACTGGTTTCTGTTCCTTTTTTGGGGATAGGGTACGGGGAATGGAGAGAAGGGATGATCATTTCCCTTTCCGCAAAGAACAAACTTCACCTCATTAATGGATCTATGACCAAACCTGACCTTCACTCACCTCTTTATCCATACTGGGAAAGATGTAACAATATTGTCAAAGAATGGTTCATGAATGTCATTTCCAAAGAGATTTCCAAAATGGTTTTCTGCTACTAAACTGCTAAAGAGGCCTGGATAATCTAGAAGAGAGGTATGGTATGGCTAACACTTCTTAATACTATAGTCTCCAAAGAGCTATGACCTCCACTATATAGAGATCCTCCGATATTGCAAACTATTTTACTAGGCTCAAAGGCCTTTGGGATGAACTTGGGTCCTTCTCTTTTGGTAGACCATGCACTTGTGGGGCTATGCATGAACTTATTGAAGGGAAACAACTCATGCAATTTCTTTCTGGCTTGAATGATGTATACTATACTGTTAGGAGAAATATTTTAATGATGTCCCCCACACCTACTGTTAGAAAGGCCTACTCCATGTTAATTAGGGATGAAAAACAGTGGGAAATACAATATGATATCCCTCATTTTCTATTGATTTGTCATCTTTCGTTACTAACTCTTCAAACTATTTCCATGGTTCTACTTCTAGAAAGTTTGTTATTCCCTCCAACCACTTTCATGGTTCCACTTCTACTTCTGATTCTGGATTCATAGTTGGGCAGAATAATAATCCAAGGATATTTTCCCTGAAGATAAGTTTCAATCAGCACAAGTCCATGCTCGTATGTAAATATTTCAAAAAGTCAGGTCATGTGGTGGAAAAATGCTACAAATTATATGTGTTCCCTTCATATTTCAAGTTTACCAAAAACAAGCAGTCTGCTAATTGTATCCAAGTAGACCAATCTATGAGAATACTCAATCATCTTATCAACATCCTATTGAGTTTACCCCACATGGATTTTCCAAGGATTAATATGCCCACCTCATGTCTTTTTTCAACCAGGCTCACATCCTCAATCACCTCATGTTGCCAAGTTTGTAGGTTTGGCTAACAATATTGTTTTTAATAAAGATGGTTCCATTGCATGTCATGCTTCCATGATCGATTATATATCCTGGAACTTAGATTCAGGAGCCACAAATCATATGACTCCCCACAAACATTTACTGCATGTCAGAGCCCCTTTACTATTCCATTCCATTGTTACTTTGCCAAATGGCTACAAGGTTTAAGTAAAATTTGTTGGTTCCTTTTCTTTATCTCCTAGTATCACATTGACTAATGTCTTATTGGTACCTTCTTTCCAATACAATTTAATTTCCATAGATCATCCTCTTACTCAACTCAAATGTTCTGCTCTCCTTACTACTGTTTCCTTTTGCTTACAGGGCCCTTCTCTGAAGAGGCCATTGGAAATTGGTAGAGCTGAATATGGTTTATACATTCTGCATTTACCCCATGTTGTTCCTGCTTCTACTATTGTCACTCACTGATGTAACAACTTTACATTATTCAGATCGTCTTAGTAGTTCTAATTCTGTTATTGATTCTATTCCTATAATCTCTACTACCTGTAATTATGTCTCTATAAATAACTTTTTTCCCTTAGCACTACTCACTCTTCCAAAGCTTTCCAACTTGTCCATATCAACCTCTGGGATCCATTCGATACTGCCATCTACAATGGATTTAAGTATTTCCTTACTATTGTGAATGATTTTAGTAGGGTCACCTGGACCCTCCTTCTTTCTTGTAAAATCAATGCCTTCTCTATTATCCAAGTTTTCATAACTTTGATCTCTACTCATTTCCATATAAATGTTCAAACCATTAGAACTGATAATGCTTTTGAATTAGACTCTTCCTTATCTCATACTACTTACCTTACTTCTCTTGGCATCTCCCACCAAACCACTTGTTCCCACACTCTCCAACAGAATGGTATTGTGGAGAGAAAGCACAAACACCTTCTGGAAACTGTCAAGGCTCTCTTATTTCAATCAAAATTACCAATAAAATTTTGGAGAGAATGTATACTTACAGCCACTTATCTTGTCAACAAATTTCCTTCCACTGTTCTTTCACACAAAACTCCTTATGAGATTCTCCATGGCCATCCTCCTACCTATGATCATTGACGCTCATTTGGTTGCTTCGCTTATGCCACAGTCCCTACTCCTCATAGAGATAAATTCCAATCCCAGATTATTCCATACATTTTCTTAGGTTATCCTTTTGGTAAAAGGGATATAAACTTCTTAATCTCCAAATCAAATCCATCTTCTTCTCTAGGGATGTGTCATTTCTTGAACATAACTCCCCTTTTCTCCTTCCCCTTCCACTATTTTTCCTTCATTTGCTGACCCCAACTTAGGTTTTTGTGATAATCCTCCTCCATCTGACCCTGTACATACACCACTCATTTCTACACCTTCACCAGCACCTCCTTCTCTTAGAAGATCTTCCAGGACCACCCAACCTCCTGCACATCTACAAGATTTCATTTGCAACTCTGCTCCTACTTTTGTTCTAGATCCTTCATCTCACTTACATGAACCTCAATATTATCAACAAGTTGTTTCTAACCTTGCTTGGCAGGAGGCGATGTCTAAAGAATTTCAAGCTCTAGAATTAAATCAGACTTTGGGATATTGTCCCTCTTCCTTCCGGTAAAAAGGTTATTCCATGTAAGTGGGTATATAAAATCAAACAGAAATTTGATAGATCTATTGAGAGGTACAAGGCTATACTTGTGGTTCGGGGGGACACTCAAAAGGCAGGTATTGACTACACGGAGACCTTCTCCTCGATTGTCAAATTCATAACTATTGTCTTATTGCCTTTGATGCCAAAAAGTCATGGACTATTTTTCAATTAGATGTCAACAATGCTTTCCTCCATGGTGACCTTATATGAAAATTCCTTCAGGTCTCACTGTATCTGCCCCCTCTACCTCCTCTGCTTCTTTAATATATCGGTTTAACAAGTCCCTTTATAGCCTCAAGCAGGACTCACGCCAATGGTTTGCCAAACTAGCACATGCCCTCATTTATAGAGGCTATTCATCTAGCCTCAATGATTACTCACTATTCACCAAATGTTCTACATTTCCACTGTTGGATTGTTGTCTATGTGTATCTTACTGGCTGGTGATGAACTTAATGAGCTGACCTCGTTAAAAGCTTTTCTAGATGACCAATTCAAAATCAAGGATCTTGGTGATGTGCATTATTTTCTGGGATTGGAAGTTAGCAGATCTTCTCATGGTTTTCCGATCAACCAACACAATTACACTAAAGAGCTACTTTTGGAGTTCGATTGCTCTGACTCTATCCCTTTTGTGTCCCTATTGGCCCTCAACCTCAAGCTTACTGCTGACTCTGGGGTTTTGTTGGCTGATCCTTCTCATTTTAGAAGATTAGTGGGGAAGCTGAATTTTTTACAGCACACTTGACCTGACATCTATTTTTCTGTACAACATTTGAGTCAATTTCTCAATGCCCCTAAGTCATCCCACAGGCAGGCTGCCTTACATGTCCTTCAGTACCTTGTACTCGATCCTGCTCAACTCCACTCCTGACTTCTCTGTGGCGGCATAATCAGATTTCGATTGGGCTACTTGTCCTTCATCTAGACGTTCTGTTACTGGTTTATTCATCTCTTTGGGTCGCAGTCCCATCTCTTGGAAGTCCAAAAAGCAGCTTACCATTTCACTGTCTTCTATTGAGGCTGAGTATAGAGCTCTCAGGAAGACTATTGCTGAGCTCACCTGGTTTATTCGATTGGTCCTTGATTTTGGCATATCTGTTACACTTCATGTATCTGTTTATTGTGAAAACCAAGCTGCCTAGATCATTGTTAGGAACCTTGTCATGCATGAGCTTACCAAGCATATTGAACTTGACTGCCATTTTGTCTGAGAGAAACTTGTTGATGGTCTGTTGTCTCTTTCATATGTCCACACTTCTTCTCAATTGGTTGACATTATTACCAAGCCCTTACCTGGTTCACAACACAAGTTTCTCATGCGCAAGCTGGGAGTTTACTCTCCCTTTAGCTTGAGGGTGGGGGGTGTTAACATAAGAGAGGAAGGCCCAACTTAGTTCAACTTAGTTTTCTTCTATTCTGTACATTTTCTATTTACAGTTATCCTAGAAAGATAGTACTATATATAAATGCAGATTTTTTTATTGTACAACAATTTTGACATATGAAATAAAAGATCAGTTGAAATTATTTCTCTCTTCCTCGATGAATCTCTAGAATGTTCTAAGGTTTTCTTCACCGGAATCCATTGATATTTATGTCTTCGAGCTGGAATTCGACTAGAATGCAATATACTGATTCAGACAATTTTAATATAAATTTGTTGGGAGTTGTAGAAGATGATGTTGTCTTGTAGAAATGGTAGGAAAATCAATTTTATGTTAGAGAAATGGAGCAACAAATAAGTTGGAACATCAAAGCAGCTATGTACAAAGCTTTCCCACTTCAAAAAATGGATCTCCACTGGAATCAACATTTTCATGTGGAAGAAAAGTTGAGACCAAGTATTTATCGTAAAATTGTGGTGTGGAATCGATCACAACAAGAGATGATTAAACTTAACAAAGATAAAAAAAATTCTGGATCATAACGATAATGTTGGAATAGGAGGCATGGTCAAAGACAACATTGGAGAGTTCAGCCTTGAGTTTGCTATTTCTGTTTGGTGTGAAGATCATATTATTGTTGAGGCAACAACTGTTAAGTGTGTTGTTCAATGTCTAAAGATTAATGGGCATCAACGAGGCATTATAGAAATTGATTCTTTGCTCGTGGTTGATATGATGAAGAATAGAACTTCTCAAAATTGCAACTTGAAGATTATCGTGGATGAGACTGCTGATTTAGTAGGGAATGCTAATTTTTGCTTCCCTCGTTGCTACAAAGAAGTCAACACAATGGCGGATCATCTTGCTAAATTAGCTACAATGAAGAATGAACCTATTTTATGCAACAGGCTAGATCAATTCCCTAGTGGGATTAAAGGAGCTTATTTTCTTGATAAGATGTAATTACTTAGCATAAGAATAAGATACGACAAAGTTAATTTTTTTGTAAACTAATATGTATAGTCTCTAGATATGCGGGAATATAAAGCAATGACATGCTTAAACATTCCCCTATTTGCGAGGATTGCTTGCAATCTCTGATGTATATTTGAGATTAAGGCGAAGTCCCTCCTTTCTGTTGTACTTCTACATGATATATATACATATATCACCAGACGTCAAATGTAGGAAGTCTACAACTTTATTTATGTGCCTATATAAAAACTTATTAGGAATAATTAATAAATTTAATATGAAAAAGTTTTTTCATTGATATTTTTTATTTTATTGATTGCGTCTTTCTCCAAAATTCATAACATGATCTTATTCATATTATTACAGTAATAATTGTGAGCATAACTTTGAATAGGGACTTGTAAACCAAAATGCAATCATATTAAACCCTATAGTATAATGATACAATTTATTAGGTGAGGGAATTGCTTTCCTCCAAAAAGTAACTAACAGTGAATAACATTAGAGAGTAGTAATTGATATTTAGCCACTGTCCCTATAAACAACTTTTCTTGCACCTACGTGTGCGTGCAAAAAGAGATTAATTATACACCTTTGACAAACCTTCATGGATTAATCATATTATTCGCTAAATAAATTGCAATCCTGTAAGGTAAAACAGAAAGTATCTCCACTAACATCTTATTCTTCACAAAGCAAAAAAGTTCATTTAAATTCAGTTCTGGCCTTGATATTTATTTGATCCAACTTTTATCAAAATTAAGTATAGGAAAAAAGTTTTTTTGATGGTGCCCATCTTCATAGAAAAGATATTAAGACCATCTCCAACTCACTTCTATTTTACTCTCCATTCTCTATATTTGGAGAGTAGATAGAGAATGAGCACTCCAATCCACTTCCATATCACTCTCTATTCTTCAGATTTAGAGAATTGAATAGTAGTTCTCCAAATTTGGAGAATTACTATTCACACTCTCTATTTCACTTTTTCAATACTTTATTATTATTTCTATTACTTTCTAATTAACATATTATTTTACATACAATGTCATTAATTAAATATCTAATATTCATAATTCTTTTTAAATGTAATATAATATTTTTTAAAATATATTATTTAATATATACTACTTTCATCCCGAATTAATAGTATTTTATTTTTTTCTAATTTTCGTCAATGATATACTTTGATTTTATTATTAATTTTCACTATAAAGAGAACACAAAATTAAAATGATAAGATTAAAAATGTTAATTTAAAAATACAATACATAATATGATAATTTAAATACAAGATAACAATACAATACATAACATAATAATTTAAATACAAGATGAAATACAATCATAATAATTAATTCGCGATGAAACAAGAATCATGCCGAAAAAGATGTTGAACGTGCATTCACAGTTTTGCAATCACGTTTTGCAATTATTGCAAGACCGTCACGTTTTTGGAGAAAGGAAGTGTTACATGATATAATGACTACATGTATTATACTACTGAGGATGAACGTGATCTTAATGCACCAATTCAAGATGCATTAGAGGCTCTAGCTTCAACGACAGAAATGACGGTAGATGAAAATCTCCGATTTGAACAATTTTTACCTAGACATCAAAAAAATTAAGGGCAAAAATGCTCATTTTGAACTCCGTAATGCATTAATAGAGTATTTATGGGAGCAGCGTAATAATTTTAAAAATTGAGTGTTTATGTAATTGTATTTCACTTTTATTTGAATTTGTCCATTAATTTGTATATTATATAATATTTTCTTGCAATTTATGTTATTTAAAATTTAGAATAAAATGTAATTTTATATTTAACAAAAAAATTGAAAATATAAAATTTTATATCACATAAAAATTATATAAAATAATTATTGGGAAAAAGAAATAAAGGATTTATATTATGAAATAAGAAAATAAGAATGAAATAGAAATAATAATATAATATTAAAAAGAGAGAGAAAAATTCTTTTTTAGAGAGTAAAATAGAGAATTGGGTTGGAGTTGGTTGTCTGAAAAAATAGAAAACTCTATATTGAGAGAGTAAAATAGAGTGGAGAGTTGGAAATTCCCTAAGGGACGGTTTGAATGAGTTTATAATTTATAATATATAAGTAAAAGTTATAAATTATAATTTTTGGCTTATATTTTGTTATTTTGATTTAAAAATAAGTGCTTCAAAAATATATTTTTTAATTGTATACAAACATTATAAAAAGTGTTTAAAAGCTATATTAGTAATATTAACTTTAAAATACTAAAAGCTAATTCAAATTGATTACAACAACACACTCAATATAATCACAAGTGGAGTGAGAGGGTAGAGTGTACACACACCTTTTCTCTACAAAGTAGAGAGGTTGTTTTCGTATGTAGATCCTCGGCTTAAGGGGATTAGTCCAAATTAAAGCAATCCAAAAAAAAGTAATAGAAGTACAAGAAATAGCATATTAAACCGCCAGTTAGTATTAAAACAATAATTACAACAACATAATATGATAATCAAAATACATAACACAACAAATTAGGGAAAAGGCATAAATTTCCACTTGAACTTGTCCCGAAAAGTCAGTTACACGCTTAAACTATCATAGTGACCTATTACACACCTATACTATTCAAAAGTGAATTTTCTTACCCCCTAAAACTGACGTGGCAAAAAAATAAAACAAAAAAAAAATAGGCGCTTCAGTTTGAAATTAAAGTTAAAAAAGAAGAAGTTAGAATCCTCTTTTGCGGGGGGGGGGGGGGGGGGGGGGGGGGGGGGGGGGGGG
>JAJOOS010081696.1:0-13137 GCA_029582725.1 Solanum chiquidenum | reverse complement strand
CCCTCCCCCCGAGAACCCGCACCCCCCCACCCCTCACCTTCCACCAACCGACCCCTAATTTTTTTTTGTTTTCCAAAAATAAAAAAATTACGCCCTCCCCCGGGCACCCCACCCCAGGGTGCCCTCCTTCCACCAACCTACCCCTAATTTTTTTTTGTTTTTTCAAAAAATAAAAAAATAAAAATCTATTTTTTTCAATTAAGTTTGAAAATTAATTGAATTTTTGAAAATTAATTGAATTTTTGAAAATTAATTGAATTTTTGAAAATTAATTGAATTTTTGAAAATTAATATTAATTTTTTATTTTTTTTGGCACAATTAAGAATTTTGAGTAGAAGTGAAAACTGAAAACTAAGTGATCTATTATGGGTCAATATGGATACCCTTATTTAACTCATTTTGACCATATTTAGAGACTCTTAAAATAGATTGAACCTCATATTTAACCAAATAAATTATGAGTAATCCAAATCATTAAATGAACAAAATGGACTCATTTCATTAATATGGGATCAAATTGCCACCCCTACCCTTGATGGATATTAAGTCATTTAGCTTGATAAAAGTTCTTGTTCTATTAATCATAAACTCGTCTCTATAGACGCTAATGAACATGCATAATAACTATCTCACAAAATATGAGTTGAAGGTGTTTAATTTGATTACTTTATCGTATATTTAAATTCTCAATTGAAATATGTCATAATTCAAACATTTACATAAAATTCACTAACAAATTTAAAGGTCAGTTCATATATTATTTATTTATTCATTTCGTTTTACTACTTTTGACATATTCTACACAATCTCTTAGCTTTATAAATATCTGGAATTGTGAAAAGGAATGAAGCAGTAACATGTGTACTATTTCTTGGACTTCATCGAATCCCAACCCAAACCTTTAAATATTCACAATGGTACAAATCCATAATTCCTGATTTTGTCTCTAATTCTGCAGGTATTTAAGGAAGATTTAACATTAATTAAATACTAATTAGTACTATTATTTCAATTCTAATTAAATAATACTTTGAAGCAAAACCTAAGTAGGCTAGAGGTCTCCTACGTGCAAATTATTAAAATATGAGAAGTACACGATTCCAATTATCTTAAAAAAATAAATAATATTAGCCCAACTACCCAGACAACTAAAATTTTAACTTTATAGGTTTTGAATTTTATAACGATAGTTTCAAATATTAATAACTAGATTATAAACTTAACATTTATATATATTTGATAAACTTCTGAATACAAATACATTATTAAGCAAAAATTATTGAGTTCGATTTAATCTGTACCGCTGCTATCACAAGAAAGTCTCCACAATAATATTCACCCCTTACGATGAGGATTTAATTTCTTGAAGAAGAAAGTCACTATCGATATGAGTAAAAGTAGTGAATAAGGGATTTCCCATAAGTGGCCCAATTGACGTTATATATGGGAGAGTGGCCCAATGCCTCAACTTGTATGAAACAACTTTTCTTTTTTCTATTTCTATACTATTAATAGGAGATAAGGTTGTTTAATGATGGAACCAAGTCAAAAGATCTATCACTTTGGGAGTGGATATATAATACGAAGGTATATAGACCATACTTTACGAGTTCACGAGAATTTAATAATTTTTAGACATATAAATATATCTTGTATTTTTATCAAAAAGTTCATAATATGATAAATAAACCTTAGTTATTCTTACTATTTTATTTTAAGATTGATGTAAGAATTTATAAAATTCAAATTCTGAATCACGCGGTCTCGATTTATTTTTGACATCAAAATAAACATTAATGCTGTCTCACCGATCCCAACACGAATATATATAGTTTATCTATCTATCTTCAATTCCCTAGTTTATAATACTATTGAATTAAAGAACACACAGTTTGAAGCACTTATCTGTGAATAGAGCCAAAGAATTGGGCATACATCTTTTTCAATAGTCTTTGTCATCTTCACACATGTATATTAATAATTAATTAATATTTATATTGATATTCATCTTCTCCCCTTTACGTGATCTTTTATATACTTTAGTTATTTACGTGATGCGTACGTACGATAATTCAATTTTACTAGGTACTTACTTTATTTTCACATTATGGTAGGCCATATTCGGTCTATGTTTTATTGACGATGAAATAATTTTCTATCTTTACGAGGTAATGATAAGATATGTGTACATTTAATCTTCTTTAGACCATGTAATGGATTTCACTGAATATGTTGTGTTGTAGTAGTATACGTTTTGTTGAAGCGGAATGCTTTATATATCGGACCATCTTTTTTTACTTATTTTATTTTCTAAAAATTAATGTATTCTCCTTTTCATGAATATAAGCAAATTACGTTCAAAACTCAACTAAGGCGGAAAACCAAAAGAAAGCTACCACTTGTTGTAAGTCGTTGAAACTCACACGTCTACTTTGCAGACTTAATAAATTGTTCAACATGTGAAGAAAGAATTAAAGTTTGAGGATAATGCATCTACTATTAATTTCTCACAGAATTAAATGATTTGATTGTTTACAATTACTTAATTACAAGTGATAAGACTTAATTGATATGATCTGTTATTTTTAAATTATTATCGTAAGTTAGTAGTGGATATGGACACACTCCATTTCACTCGAATTTTAGATCATAGAGGTTTTCATTATTAAAGCATTATAGTTTTAATCATCATTCATCTGTACTTATAAGAGTATTATTATATAAAGAAAAAACAACAATCCTTAATAGCACTATCATTTTATTAAATATGCACAAAAAATAATTCAGAATCCAATTATTAACATTCAATATCCCTATCTTAGAATTTGGAATTCATATAGTTTATATCTGACTTTGCTTTTAACAACAATTGTAAAGATACAAATTTACTCTTTTTTTTCTTATACTTTTTACATATCGTAAAACATTAGTTTTCTTTTTTATAAAGTAAAGTAGTTACTAATTAATATTTGTACATAGATTTATTTTAGGTATTTTACTCCTCCCACGAAACTCTCACATTTTTGTTCTCTTTTAAAATTGAAAGTGAAGGATGCTTCATTTACCATCCTCACTTATTTTATATAGAGATTATCTACATGTACATGTAGATTTTTATAAAATGTCTATGCTTATATTTCCTCTGTCCTATATTACTTATCCATTTTTTCTTACACGTCTCTTATATCATATCCATCCACCACCAATAACAAGATTAACAATTGAGAATTTTTTCTAAAAATTGAAACATTATAATATTTATAGTTTTATACGTTTAATTTAAATATATAGAATTAATATTAATTTTTTAATAATTTGAATTAAATAATATAAAACGAAGATAATCAAAATGTATTTGATGCAAGTGGTAGTAGTACTCCTTCCGTCCCAATTTGGATGTCACTTTTCGAATTTCGAAATTCAAACAAGTCTACTTTTTATCTTCATATCTTTTAAATATTTTAAATTGTCAATTATTATAACGTATAGTACTTTTTACGTAATTTATAAATATATAAATTTTATTTCAAAAAAATTGAAGTTTTCATGTGCAAATTCCTAATCAAACTTAAACCGTTTGACTCTGAAAAGACGAAAAATATCACATAAATTGAGATATTTTAGAAGGAAAAGTAAAGTGAGAGGAAATTTAACACGAGGGTGCAATAGGAGTTGTTACTTTTAAGGCAAATCCCAAGTTGGACACGGAATTTTAGTCATTAGTCATTACTCATTAGTGGTGCTGTCTGCAAACCAGGGAGCCGCTGCCTCTCTTGTTGCAATTATTCCCTTACCATATACTCCCTCTGTCCCGAATTACTTGTCCACTTTTCCTTTTATAGTTGTCTCTAGTTACTTGTCCATTTTGACAAATCAAGAAAGGATAATTTTTTTACCTATTATACCCTCAATTAAATGACTAATTACTTTGAAAAATGAAGAACTTTTCATCCACTTCATAATTAATAGGGATAAAATAGTAAACTCATTATGTCATTAATTGATTTCTTAATAGGTGTGTCAATTCAAAAGTGGACAAGTAATTAGGGACAGAGGGAGTATCTCATTATCGATAATCTATTTTCCCCTTCTTTTCAATTCTCCGTTCCGATTGCGGATTATATTATTTTGAGATTATAAATTTTTAAAATTCATTTATTTTTATTTGAAGGATAATATAAATTTTATCTAGATTAAATAGGATAATATTTTATGATTAAATTTGAAATAGGAAAAAATTATTGACGGTTGGATCACACCCTCAAGACTTCGGATGCCTTTATTATAATCCTTCCTTTTTTTTCTCCTTTTTCTTGTCATTCTTGTAAAAGCGATATGCCAAACTTATCAGCTCCAATTCCTAAAAAAAGGCAGATACGAAGAATGAAAAAGACTAAATCACCTTTTTTTTTCATTTCCACTAATATATTATGACCAATCACAAACTTCATGGGTTGCGTAGGATACCATTTTCTGTAAAAGTGATTATTCCGCAACTTTTGCAATATATTTACGGGATAAATTGTTTTTTTAAAAAAATTTATAATAATTTTTATGCAGTTTTCATGAGAGAGTTTTATTTTTATAACTATTTAAGAGATATGAAAAATAATATTTTCTTCTATTTAAATTGTAAAAGGACGAGAAAGTTCATTTCTTCATACCGACACCTTCCATAAAAATGAGAGGAATTGAGATCTCTTACCCACCTACAATTTGATTAATAGAAAATAATCATTTCAAATTCTTTATGCATAAAAATAAAAATCTTTTATTAAAAAATATTCTTGTAAAGAGCTAAAAAAAAACCATGATTATATCGAAAGTGATAAAAGAAATGAATTTGAAATTAAATTCTAGGAATTTTTATTTTTTTAATGTATTGACATTGAACTCATTATTTTTAAAAAATGTATAAATTCATGTCTATTATTCATCATGATTTATGCTCCTTATCGAAAGTAGTGAATTAAGATGATTCGAATATATATGGTAACGGTGGAGCCGACCCTGGATAGTGAAAGGCACCAGATTTGTATAGAGTCTTACAAATCTGTTTTGACGTATAAGGGTGGAATCCACTTTGCATTAAAGTGATGATCATGTACCTAAAATTGCAGATAAAGTAATCATTCAATTCAAAAAAAAAAAAAAAAACTGTTTCCAAAACGGGAGTATCATATTCTTTGGGGGTTACGAAAAAGGAAAAGGTGGAGACAGTTTATAAAAATTAGTTTGATTATTGAACTTTATTATATAAAAAAAGAAATGTTACTTAGTAGTTAGTATTATATGAAACAGAGAAATAATATTTAAAAGTAGTCGTTTTGTTTGAAATGAAAACACAATTAAGTTTGAGGTTTTAATAATGGATCAATTCAATAAATAAAAACACTTATTTAATATAATTTCAGATATTATTTATAAAAAATTTAGCCAAAATCTATGATAAAATTTCAGTATCATTATAATCTCTGTAATTTTAGAGGAGTTATTATTTTTTGATCACTTAGCTTACAAAATGAATAGTAGAAAAATCATCTTATTAAATTTCGTATGTGTAACAAATAAGATTTTCTTGATAAAAGGCCAATAAGACTAAACATTTTTTGTAAGGGACCTAGAAAATCAATTCTCCAATAATTAACGTGACACATATATATTGAAAAAGAAATTTCATAGTGTTGCAGAGCTTCTAGCTTAATAAAGAGAAACAACATAATTAGGCATACTTTATTATGATATATATTATTATTATTTATACTTTGAAAATATTACGTTTGTTACCACTTATTAAGAGTTTTCTAACATATATTAAAAAAGATACACTTAGATACATGTATTTTTGCTATCAGATACACTAAAATAGAAGAGAGGAGAGCAGGATGGGAAGGGGAGGCGAACGAGATAATCATGTATCCCCGATACCTAAGAATCACACCAGATATACACTAGATACATGCAAATCACACTAGATACACACTGGTCATTTCTCTGTATGTATTTGGTGTGATTCACATATATCGGGAACAGTGGCGAATTTATTTGTAAAAAATAGGGCATCGGAAACCGTGGTCTCTTCGAAAAACTAGATATTTTATGTATATATTTTCTAAAATTTGTATATTATTATATTCTTGCACCCGTGCTATAAGAAGTCTATCTAGTCAACATGGTTAAATGTTAAGCTTTTTACCTTGAGGATGAAGAACCAATTCTCACTTAATACATTTTTCTTGATGCATACATGTTCGGATCAATTCCCACTTAATACATTTTTCTGGGTGCACCCATGTTTGAAAAATCCTAGATTCGCCTCTAATCGGGAATACATAGGAGAGTGACGAGCGAGATTTATTATATATCCTAGATACATGTGAGTCCACTTGAATACATATATCTAGAACAAATAACATCTATTTTTGACCCATGTAGTAGGAGATACATATATTTGTGTACGTATTTGGACGCATCAAAATCTAATAAGATTCGTAATATTACAAACTAATATACATCTATATAAATAGCTCCTATATTAGTGAAATTTATACAAGTTTCCCAATTTTTTTCTTCTTGTCGACTCTCTAGCTACTTGATTATACACAAACGCTTCAATTAATTAACCACCATCTTGTCTCTACTCAAGTTAACAACTTTCAATTAAGTATTAATTTACATTGGGTGAATAGAATAAAATTATAATTTGATGAACCGTGAACGTACGGTACGGTATGATCAAAGTTGTGAACCAAAACAATTAAAAATAGAAAGAGATTAAAAAAATTAAAAGCTAAAAAAGTCAAAGGAAACTGAAAATTTGATGATACATAATTGATTAAAACAAGAGGTGAAAAATAGAAAGAAACGATTCTGCAAAGGCTGAGCCATTATTTATTTACACAAAAATTGCAACCTTATCATGCATTCACACTGAATCGCCACTTTTTTCCTCCATTATAATTTACACACAATGCGTGTCGGATTTCTATTGCATAAGAATTTTTTTTAAAAAATAACGGTATTTTGAGTCTTAATTACACTAATTATAGCGACGATTTTTCTAATTATTGAACGTTTTAGTAGTTTAAAATATCAAATTCGCTTTGTATCAATGTATAATTTGATTCATATCTATTGTATTTATATGCTTTATATCAACATAAAGCGAATCGATATACAAATCAATAAAATTTCAAATGAAATTATTTAGATCTTAATCCATGTTTGTATGTTCGCATCTTACTCATTAAGTATGTTTATTTTCAATATCTGAATCTTAATAATTCAAATCTTAACCATTATGTACTATGTTCGTTTTTGTTATTTTACAACCACTTAATGGGTTTGAATGGTTAAGATCTATAACAAAATCTTAATATCATTAAGATGTATATTTATGAATTTCTACAAAGTTGACTGTTCAACGCTACTCTATCTACTTTCACTACCATCCACAATAACCATTTCATCCGCAACTACCACTATCGTTAATGAACACCATCTACAATCCATAACCACCATCCTCAACCCAACTCGAATCATCAGTACGACCGTCAATCACCAAAATCAATTGTCTACCACTAGTCATCATTTTCAATCATCACCATTAATCATTATTAAATCAACTAATCACTATTGATAATTATCACCATTAGTCAACATTATATATCAGTAACCGTTATCGTCATTCACTATTGTTAGCTATCAATATCATTCCACTACTAACTATATGCCACCACCAACAACAACCACGAGTAATTACTACTGCCAACCAATATACCATAAAATACTACGTGTATCTACAACTATCATTATTAATTAACACCATCTCAAATCGACACACGTACAATCTGTTGTTAGTCATCACTATCACTAATTGACAATAGCCATATAAAATTTTAAAAATATTTAATGGTATGATATTAGATTAAAATTTAATTTTATATTTAATATTTTTAAACAAAGATAAATTGTACACATGAAGAAGGAAAAAGACATTATTGTTTCAAAAATAACGGCTCGTCGGCAGATTACACATGCAAGCACCCATGCTGCATTACTATTCCTTTTTTGGCTACTAATGAAAATATTACAACTATTTCTGTATTTTATATTGACTCGTTTTCAAACATACACTAATTATAATAACTGAATTTGAATAAATCTTAAGCACCAGAATTTGTTGCGGACATATATATATATATATATATATAGAATAGAATAAATTTTAAAGTACCAAGTTGGGGTACATTAGTTTGTCCTAATAATTTAAATTATTTGAAATACAATTACGAGTAGGGCTCCATAAGTACGATTGACATCTTAGAAAAATGATAACATATTATCAATCGTATATAATTTAAAACCTTAGGTATATATATGTGTGTGTGTGTATATATATATATATATATATATATATATATAAACAGAAACAATTTGTTATTTTATACTAGTTTGTTGGTCATGGATTTTGCCTACCATTTTTAAAACTTTGAATAGGACTTTTATGCTTGAGTTAAAATATTTATGTGTGCTAGGACTTATTGTCCATGTACATTTGAACTCCATCAATTAGACCGAAAGATAACGAATGTTCTTCTTAGTCAGACAAACTTACAAACATTTAAGAATTTGGGTCAAAGTTTTAGTCCAAAATTATCTTTTTCCTAGCTAGTAATTAATTAAAATGCAACTATTACTTTTTGCCATCGTTGTTCTACTTAGTCAAGACATACAGCTAACGATATCTTCATGAGATTCTTACGTTGTGAAATCTATATTTTTTTAAAGTAACGAAACTTTCTTGAAGTCAAGGTAGTAATCTAGTATGAGCTAGAGTCAGAATTTGAAGTTTATGAGTTTAATGTTCTCATCCTCTTAAGTTACTGGGTTCAAAATTAATAATTTGTACAAATTCAAAAAATTTCATACTATAAATTTAAAGTATGAACTAAAATTACTAGTTCGACTAAATCTGTAACCAATATACTGACTCCGTCTTGAATCCAATGAAGAACACTAAATTAAATAAATAAAACCTAAAATAAGAAAAACATAGTCCAAGAAAAGATTTAAAAGAATCAATTTGGTAGTTAGAGGCAAATATATTAGAAAAAGCATGAGGAAAAAAGGTTGAAAAATATAAAAAGTGAAGCATTGCGTAAGGTATTGGCTGGTGCACGAGGGACATGAGAAATTGTAGTGATATATGAGGGTGTCTTTTCGTATAATCCAAAAGCCCAAATTGTTGACATTTGCTTAAATTCATCCACTTGTGTATCTGCCGTTGCATGCGCCGTTTCAATTTTTTAAATGAATTGGATCACATGCTTCGATATATGTCGATAAAAATTCTGAGTTTGAGTTACACTGTTATTTATTTTTAAAAATATAATTACATGTTTAATTAGTTTGAATCTCATAAAGCATTCTCATAATAACGATTTTTGCCAAGAATTAATTAATCTACTTGGGTGAATCGCATAAGCTTCAATAAAATCAATATGGTGTTATCTAGGAGTAGTGATGGCCAACTTTTCCTTGGTTTCTTTCTTCAAATTCCATTGGAATATGGTTAAGGAATCTAAATCCTACTTGAACTTTAATTTGTTTCGATCTCCATCCAATTTCTCCTAATTTCAAGATTCTTTCTTTTGATGCAAGTAGGAATATTTCCATGTTGAACTTGTATTCTTTGATCGATCCACACATTTATCTCATAAACTCAATAGTTATCTCCAAATCGTTCTAATTCTTTTATTGTGTGCATAGAATTCTTGCAATCCAATTCCTTTAACATTTTAACTTAGACGTATAATAATAACATTACGTACAAAATCGATTCAATTATCGTAATAATATTTGATACTAATAAATACCCTTTATTGGTGAATTATTAAAGCTTAAATTGAGATAAGAAAGGATTGTTTAGATGACAAAGATTGTTTACGTTTAATTTTTTAAGATTATAAATTTGAATCATCTAGAAAATAAAAAAAAATGAAATAAAATCTTAAATTCAAATCAAAATAGCAAATTGTAGTGCTCACAAAAAATGGGGTGGTTCCTCTCTATGGGCTGTCTCCTGAAGAGGAAGCGACCTCCCTCATTTGCTACCTATTTGGCTTCTTTTTAGTCGCACAACTCATTAGTCATTTCAAAAATTGCTTTATTAGATTATGTTTTCAGTGTATATCTTCATTCAAAAGCTAATAAAGTTATATATATATATATATATATATATATATATATAATTTTTTCTTCCGATGTTTGGAGTTTGTATTAGAACTTTGATTAAATTTAAATCGTGTACTGTAGGGATCATTCGAAGGTGACGTTATTTTCTCTATACCCAAAATTCGAATCTAATGTTATCTCCTGTATTCAGATTAGTCAAAAATACAGAAACAGAAAATAGATGAAATAGACAGAATGTTTTAATCCGAGTCCACAGAAACCATTGTGTTTTCTTAAGAAATTTAATCCCCTCACTGTACCCGAGGTTGCAGATTAATTCCTCCCAAGATAAAACGGATTAACTTGTTAGAGAAGTAGCGGTACCTCAAACTTCAATAACTTCAGCGAACGTAAGAACATCAACAAGAGCACACACAGACTCAGTCGATCGACAATTTTGTTTATGTAAGAAAATGTATGCAGAGAGGAAAAATTTTCAGTGTTTGAAAAAATGAAAAAGACCTCTTATTTATAGCCATTTGCAACAAGGAACGCGTCTGTTCAGAAAAATCTGTTCAGACCCATTTTTCCCAGAACATTGTGTTCTTTGTGAAAAGTAACGACTTTTCGGAAGGATTACAGTTTGGGAAAAGTAATGACTTTTCGGAAGAATTACCGTTACACGTGAATTTCAAATAAATTCCGTTGCGCCAAATTAATTTTGTTATTTAACTAACATTCTGAATTAATTTATAAGAGAGAGGAAATGAATTAACAAGATTGATTAAATAAATTTTGTCCAAAAATATTATCAATCAATCACATCATTTGTCAAATCCAAATCCAAATCCGAATTCGAAGCCGAGGCCGACCGAGCGACGACGACGGCGCGAGGGAGCACCTTCTTATTAACCCTTTAAGAACTACTACCAATATGGTAAAAATGACCTTTCATTTGCACTTTGCAATGACTTTTCATTTTTCCTCCAAAATTGGTTCCCCCACTTTCATTGGTTCTTCCACTTTCCATTTTCTCTTTTCTCATTCACACCTTGCTAAACCCAACAATCCCCCACATGAATGGGGAATGACTATTGTTAAAACATATGCATGAAAACTTGTGTGTCTCGTAAGTAAGGGTTAATCGTATCTGGATAAGTAGGTTTCCCTTTAAACTTTCCGTAGTGAACATATATCAGATATACTCGGTCAATCGGTAGATTTGATATCTTTGAACCGTCGAGCTTTGGTGTATACCTAGACAACATAAGTCACACAATCAACCCTTGAACTGTTTTTGGTTCTCATTGTTTTGTTCGTTTCAGCCATGAACACATCTCGGTTAATAAGTGTTTAGAGAACTGGCCTTACCGGATTCTCCTTGAAGCGGCTTACACTTCACACTTACATAGATGATTTCTAAATGTGTTATCCCGTAGATACACTATTTGATATACCATGTATCAAACTTAGAAACCATTCAAAAAGTCCTTATGTCTTTATCCTAGTTACTGAACATTGTCTCATCATGAGAATGGACATAAAATATTTTTTGACAATGTTGAACCGTCATCTATGACTTTGTTTTATCTCATTGAACCTAGATCTTGGGATCTCCAGTCTTCTAGGTAGAGTTATCGCCACGATGACTTGTTCTCGGCCATAGTCCTATTCCCGTCGATGATCTCTCAACTCCCTCTCTAATTAGGCCTTATGTAAGTGGATCCGACACATTATCCTTTGACTTTACATAGTCAATTGTGATAATTCCACTAGAGAGTAGTTGTCTAACAGAGTTATGTCTTCGCCTTATGTGACGAGACTTCCCGTTATACATAATGATTCCAGCCCTTCCTATTGCAGCTTGACTATCACAGTGTATGCATATAGGGGCCATTGGTTTGGGCCAAAACGAAATATCTTCTAAGAAATTTCGGAGCCTATCAGCTTCTTCACCTGCCTTGTCTAAGGCAATGAATTCAGACTCCATTGTAGAGCGAGCTATACATGTTTGTTTGGATGATTTCTAAGATATTGCCCTCCACCAATAGTGAAAACATATCCACTCGTCGATTTTGTTTCAGTTGACCCAGTAATCCAATTTGCATCACTATATCCTTCAAGAACTGCCGGATATTTGTTGTAATGCAAAACATAGTTTTGAGTGTCTTCTAAGTACCCTAAAACTCTCTTCATTGTCAACTAATGATTTTGATTGGGATTACTTGTGTCTCGACTTAGTTTGCTTATAGCGCAGACTATGTCTGGTCGTGTACAATTCATGACATACATCAAACTTTCCAATACTCTGGCATAATCCAATTGAGATTGACTTTCTCCTTTATTCTTGGCAAGATTAAGGTTCACATCAATTGGGGTCTTTACTTTTTGAAATTCAAATACTTGAACTTTTCAAGTACCTTTTGAATATAATGAGATTGAGACAATGCTAGACCATTAGGTGTTTTGTGAATCTTTATTCCCAATATCAAATCAGCTACTCCTAGATCTTTCATATCAAACTTACTAGCAAGCATACGCTTAGTAGCTTTTACATTGGAAATGTCATTGCTCATTATCAGCATGTCATCCACATATAGGCATACAATGACTTCCTGATCTGGAGTGTCTTTAATGTAAACACATTTATCACACTCATTGATCTTAAATCCATTTGACAACATGGTTTGATCAAACTTTGCATGCCATTGTTTCGGTGCTTGTTTTAGTCCATAAAGTGACTTAACAAGTTTGCATACTTTCTTTTCTTTGCCGGGAACTACGAAGCCCTCAGGCTGTTCCATGTAGATCTCTTCTTCCAGCTCTCCATTTAAGAAGGCGGTTTTCACATTCATTTGATGGATTTCAAGACCGTATACTGCAGCTAGGGCAATTAACATCCGAATTGATGTAATCCTAGTCACTGGCGAGTATGTGTCAAAATAATCAAGACCTTCTTT
>JAJOOS010081690.1:0-12020 GCA_029582725.1 Solanum chiquidenum | reverse complement strand
CTTCAAAAAGTTCTCCCTTACCATTTTGAATCAACACACTCATGACCAAACGGGCATCACAAGCCATGCCTTCGTTTAATAGATGGTTAATTTTTGTTTCCTTCTCAAAGATGGTGTTTCCATTAATAGTCTCAAATGGAGTAGAAGAGTACTCTCCATTTTGTAACCATTGGCTGAGATAGTGAAACGGATCAATTACGATTGACTCTAGTCCAAATTGCACAAAGGGGAGTATGTTCAAAGGCTCGTCTTTAAGGAGGAGACGTGAATTTGGAGCAAGTAAATAACCATCTCCTTCTTGCAAAAAGAAGCCATCATGAATTAGAATACGCATGAGACGATAAATATAATCCTGACCTTTCGATTTGTTGTCGATAGGGAGAGCATTCACTAAATCAGATAGGGTCATGGCTCGGCCATGGCTATGGATGATATCTGGAATTCCGAGCTGAATTGCACATTTCAGTGACATGGAGCTAACGTAGTTGAATGTATGGTTCCATATGTGTGCCTTAGCAGCCAATACTTGTTTAATATCATTATTACACAATGTTGTCATATTTTTGAGATACTTAGAGTTGTAGTAATAATGATTGAGGCAAATATTATTATTTATAAGAAGAAAGAATGAGCCAAGACAAAACTAGGAAACAAAGTTATAAATTACAGTATAAAGAAATTGAAGGCAATACATCTTTTACACTTTAAAATGGAAATTGAAGAAAGAAAAAAGCATTCTAAGTTAGTGAATAAAGAGTCTAGTACGTATTAGAAACCAAAATAAAAATGGAAAAAAGAAAGCAAAAAAATTAACTCAAATAAAGAAAAAGGACGAATATAGTATTAGGAGCAGAGGCGGACACACCTCGTTAACTTCCGGGAAAAAATCTTGTGTATATATGTATATTTATCTTTGAGAAATTGACAAAAAATATGATATAATTAATAGTGCACTCATAAGGAGGATATGAGTGTTCTTGTGCTACTGGTACAAGACCTCGAACCACCCATGAGACCAAGGTATGAATCTAATTAAAGTGTTAAATTTTATTATTTTTTATTTTAAATTTAACTTAGAGATCATATGTGGTACACCCGAATATAAAATTAAAAAAAAAAGTAAAATAGGAAAGCAAAGTTAGGAAAGAAACACATTGATGAGGGGGAATCACTATTTGTGATACTTGTCTAAAAAGATTCACAATACGCAATTGTTAATTTGTCCAAAAAATCACAATACGCAATTGTTTTTACCATTTAAATGTTAAAGTTGTTCAACATCAGTCCCTATTTTTTAGTTTGACTAGTTCTGCAGTATAGCTATATTTTAGCTTTTTGTTGGTACTTAGTTAGTGATAGTTTCTTCCCTGTTTTGCAGTGTTGCAGATGTGTTCCTAAAGTTTAGGAGTATTTGTTTAGTGGAATTAAATTAGTGGTTTAGTGGGAATATGATTCCATAATATGTAAGCCTATATAAGGCACAAAACGTATTGAATAAAAGAAATATAGTCACTTCTCTGCAAAACGTCTCTCTTTCTGTTCTTCTTGTAATTTTCCTTTTCAACTTTTGGCTTCTCTGTTAGTTAGAGTTTTACATTTGGTATCAGAGCGAGGCAGTACTGTGGAAAATCATTTACTGCAGGTTGTTTTTTTTTAGATTTCTATTGTCGACGCAATGACGGACCTACAAGCGGTCGGCGGAATGAAAAAGCTCAACAACAACAACTACAGTACGTGGTCAACTTGTATAATGTCTTATATGCAAGGACAAGACCTGTGGGAGGTTGTCAATGGCAGCGAGGTGACACAGCCAGAAGCAGAAGATGCAAACGGCACGTTGCGGAAGTGGAAGATAAAAGCGGGAAAGGCTATGTATGCCTTAAAGACAATGGCTGAAGAGGATGTGCTAGAGCACATACGAGATGCCACCACCCCAAAACAGGCTTGGGATACACTGGCCAAGCTATTTTCAAAGAAAAATGATACGAGACTCCAACTCTTAGAGAGTGAATTACTCTCGATAGCACAATGCAACATGTCAATTGCACAATACTTTCATAAGGTAAAGATGCTATGTCGAGAGATTTCAGAGTTAGATCCACAAGCTCCAATTGGAGAGATGAGGATGAAGCGGATCATCATCCATGGTCTGAAGCCTGAATATAGAGGCTTTATTGTTGCTGTACAAGGATGGCAAAATCAGCCTTCACTTGTAGAATTCGAGAATTTGCTAGCAGATCAGGAAGCCTTGGCCAAGCAGATGGGAGGAGCTTCATTGAAGGGTCAGGATGAAGCACTCTATGTCAATAAAGGGAGCTGGAATTTCAAGCAGCATGGTGCCAGTGGATCTAAGAAGAACGATGATGAGGTGGAAGGTCGTCAAGGCAAATGGAGCACTCGTGGAGAGGGTGGTTGGAAGAATCATCGTGGCAAAAAGTTTGAAGGGAAGTGCTACAATTGCGAGAAGAAGGGACATATGGCGAAAGATTGCAGGTCAAAGAAAAAGATTGTGGAAAGTAATGCTGCCATTTCCAAAGTTGAAGAGAAGTGGGATGCTGAGGCTTTCTTCACTGTAGAAGATGAGGATCTAGCCTTTACAGCTTTAACATCCAATCAAATTGACTATGAGAAGGATTGGATTGTTGATTCAGGTTGCACAAATCACATGACAAGTGACATGGATAAGTTGCAAAATTTGTCCGAGTACAAAGGCAATCGTAAGGTGGTGACAACTGATGACACAAAACTACCGATAGCTCACATTGGTAAGACTGCAGTGTCTCCTAAGAATTGTACTAATCTGATGCCGCTTCAACATGTTTATCATGTCCCAGGTATGAAGAAAAATCTTCTTTCAGTAGCACAACTAACATCTTCAGGCCATTTTGTTTTGTTTGGTCCAGAAGATGTAAGGATATATGATCATCTTGAGATTAAAGAAAAGCCAGTGATGAAGGGACAAATGTTGAATTCTGTCTATGTAATGTCGGCAGAAACCGCATATGTAGACAACACTAGGAAAAACGAGACTGCAGATTTATGGCACATGCGATTGAGTCACGTTAGCTACTCTAAGCTTAGTGTCATGATGGAAAAGTCAATGTTGAAAGGTCTTCCCAAACTTGCAGTAAGAACAGATGTAATTTGTGCAGGTTGTCAGTACGGTAAAGCGCATCAGTTGTCGTATGAGGAGTCAAAATATAAAGCTAAGGAACCATTAGAATTAATTCACTCTGATGTGTTCGGACCTGTCAAGCAAGTGTCTGTTGGTGGGATGAAATATATGGTGACATTCATTGATGATTTTTCCAGGTATGTGTGGATTTATTTCTTAAAGGAAAAATCTGATACATTTTCAAAATTCAAAGAATTCAAAAAGGTTGCTGAAGCAGAAGTTGGAAAGAAAATTCTTTGTCTGCGAACTGACAACGGTGGGGAATATACCTCATATGCATTTTCCGAGTTCCTTCGGGAGTGTCGAATACGTCATCAGTTCACATGTCCAAACACGCCACAACAAAATGGCATATCGGAAAGAAAGAACAGACACCTAGCAGAAATTTGTCGGAGCATGCTTCATGCGAAAAATGTCTCGAGACAATTTTGGGCAAAAGCTATGAAGACTGCTGCTTTTGTGATCAATAGACTTCCTCAACAAAGGTTAAGTTTTCTTTCACCTTTTGAGAAGTTATGGAAAATGAAACCTTCAGTTAACTATTTTCGTGTTTTTGGATGTGTATGCTATGTATTTGTACCTAATCATTTACGTAGCAAGATGGACAAGAAGGCTGTTAGGTGTATCTTTGTAGGGTATGACAGTCAACGAAAAGGGTGGCGATGTTGTGATCCAACAACGGGAAAGTGTTACACTTCTCGAAATGTGATATTTGATGAAGCTTCTTCATGGTGGTCTTCAAATAAGGAACTGCTGCCAGATTCAAATGTTTCAAAGATGTACTGGACTCGTCTCATATCCAGTTGAGTCTAGATGAAGCTAATGAAGATAATGTTGACGAAGGTGTGACTCAAAATCCTTGGCAAACTGGTTTGTACCAACAACCAAGTGAAAAAAGTGAGTTAAATGGAGCAAACACACCCTCGTCACTTAGAAGGTCATCAAGGATCAGAAAGCAAAATCCAAAGTATGCCAATGCAGCCATAGTGGAAGAAGAAAATGAAAAAGAACCTGAGACTTTTGAGGAAGCTTTCCAGAATCCGAAGTGGATTAAAGCTATGGAGGAGGAAATTGTTGCGCTAGCACTGAATCAAACTTGGGAGCTCGTGGAAAAGCCAAGGGATGTAAAACTCATTTCTTGCAAATGGATTTACAAGATAAAACATCACACAGATGGATCAATTGAGAGACACAAAGCTCGTCTTATAGCCCGGGGATTTTCTCAGCAATATGGACTAGATTATGATGAAACGTTTAGTCAAGTGGCAAAGCTTACTACTGTTCGGGTTCTGCTTGCAGTCGCATCCAGTAAAGATTGGAACCTATGGCAAATGGACGTAAAGAATGCCTTTCTGCACGGAGAGTTGGACCGGGAGATCTACATGTGTCAACCAATGGGTTTTCAGAGTCAAGATCATCCTGATTATGTATGTAAGCTTCGAAAGGCACTATATGGATTAAAGCAAGCGCCAAGGGCATGGTATGGTAAAATCTCTGAATTTCTTACTCGTAGTTGTTATTCAGTAGCACCGGCAGATTCCAGTTTGTTTGTGAAAGTTATTGGAAGAAAACTATATATTGTGCTAGTATATGTGGATGATCTAATCCTAACAGGAGATTGTGAAGAAGAAATTCTCCTAACAAAGAAGAACTTGTCAGTTCGCTTCCAGATGAAGGAACTCGGGCAACTCAACCATTTTCTTGGCTTGGAGGTTGATCGTAATGAAAAAGGAATTTGTTTGCATCAGAAAAAATATTCCACAAATCTGTTGAAGAAGTTTGGGATGTTTAATTGCAAGCCAATCTCAACACCGTTGGAGCCAAATGCTAAGATGTGTGCGAATGGAGGAAAAAATTTAGCAGATGTGACGATGTATAGGCAACTGGTAGGTAGTCTGATTTATCTAACTCAGACTCGACCTGATATTTCATTTGCAGTTGGTGTGATAAGTCGCTACATGCACAATCCAAAGATGCAACATATGGAGGTTGTTCGGCGAATACTGAGATATGTGAAAAGTACTATTGATTATGGTCTTTTGTACAAGAAAAGTGAAGAATGCAAGTTGGTCGGATACTGTGACTGACTATGCAGGGGACCATGATACTCGTCGTTCAACTACTGGTTTTGTGTTTAATCTCGGAGCTGGAGCAATTTCTTGGTGCAGCAAAAGGCAACCAACAGTGTCGTTGTCAACAACCGAAGCAGAGTATCGGGCAGTGGCAGTTGCAGCTCAGGAAAGTACATGGCTTATGCAATTGATGAAGGATTTACAGCAACCAATTGACTACGCAGTTCCGTTGTACTGTGACAATCAGTCAGCGATCTGCTTGGCGGAAAATCCTGTTTTTCATGCAAGGACTAAGCATGTTGAAATACATTACCACTTCATCAGAGAAAAGGTGTTGCAATGAGAGATTGACTTGGAGCATATTAAAACTGAGAAGCAAATTGCCGACGTATTCACAAAAGGCTTAAGTGTCAATAAGTTTGAAACTTTATGTCAGCAGCTAGGCATGGTTAAGACTGGAGCTGATGTCGAGAGGGAGTGTTAAAGTTGTTCAACATCAGCCCCTATTTTTTAGTTTGACTAGTTCTGCAGTATAGCTATATTTTAGCTTTCTGTTGGTACTTAGTTAGTGATAGTTTCTTCCCTGTTTTGCAGTGTTGCAGATGTGTTCCTAAAGTTTAGGAGTATTTGTTTAGTGGAATTAAATTAGTGGTTTAGTGGGAATATGATTCCATAATATGTAAGCCTATATAAGGCACAAAACGTATTGAATAAAAGAAACATAGCCACTTCTCTGCAAAACGTCTCTCTTTCTGTTCTTCTTGTAATTTTCCTTTTCAACTTTTGGCTTCTCTGTTAGTTAGAGTTTTACATTAAATCCGTAGGAATATAATGTAACAATCGATGAATAATGTAATAGCTATAAGCCACGACAAAATTAGGAAACAAGTTATAAATTGCAGTATAAAGAAATTGAAGGGCAAGACTTTCTTTTAGATGAGATTTTTTTTAAAAATTATAACGAACAAAATCTCAAATTGTGTATATCATGGAACTAAACTCTAAATAAATAATGAATTCAATGTACATTATAATATAAAAAGCTAAGTAACTTAAATTTAAACTAGGAAAATAAAATAGAAGAAAACTCAATTGCCTATGACATGTAACACAATTTTTTTGGTCATAGTCAAACTAGCAAAAAGTACTTAAAATATAGTAAAAAAAAAAAGCACAAAGATGTAATTGTGTGTGGGGTGGGGGGCGGGGGTGGGGGGGCCGGGGGGAGATAATATTTTGAAGTAATGAAGAAAAATATGAATTGTTTGCATGTTAATTGTTTTTTATCCTTTCTAAAAGTAAAGGAATATAAGTATCATTTTATTAGCTGAGTTAGGAAAAGTCCCATTTTCCTTGTTTCGTTCACGCATATCGAAATTTTGTAATCCAGTATCCATTGCTTCAGAATATTGTCCCAGTAAAAACACTTGGACATTTTGACTAGGCAGCCCGTATATATCTTGTAGGAATATTTTAGCTAGCAACTTGTCTTTCTCTAAGTTGTCATCATCCATATCAGATTCATTAGCAAGTACCTAGAGCAGCAGTTAACAGACTTTTCCTCAAACACCTGGGCGGCGTTTGGTATTGAATGTTTAAAGTCCATGTCAATTTCTCTATAGGGTATTTTAGCAAACACCTTACAGGCAAAGCTTTTAGAATAGTCCTCCTCATCAATTTTAATTCCAAGTGGTGTATCCCATCACAATTGAGAAGCAATTTTAACCATTTTCCGTTGATTATATGAATATCCATATTATTTATCTCAATAACCCTTTTCTAGTGGATATTTGATTCATGTTTATAAAATCGTTCATCGAACCCATATCTAATTAACAGGTCGGATTTATTAAACCATTTTACCAGCCCTACGGTACACCATTGTTTTTTGTCCAAAATTTTGTCTTATCACATTATAACCCTTCATCAGATTCTCATGAAAGAAAACATTACTTTCAAGGAATTTTGTTTGTTGAAAAGTTATCTTTAGAAGATTAAAATACAAAAAGCAAGATTACGATTGAATTCTTTTCTTCAATAATGTCTTAGCTTCACTTCAAGATGCTAAGTACTTACCAGGTGTAACAAATAATTAAATGGATGTAGTGATTTTCTCAACTCAACAACAAACAAACTAACAAGCTTTGATTCATACGAAAATGAGCAATTACAATATGAAAAACACGAACAATAACAGTAGCTATAAAGAAGAAGGGATGAGGGAGCTAAGAGAGATTTGGGGATGAGAAGCATAGTCTTTGCCTAAGCATAATCATAATTTGCATAAACCTATTTTGCTCTCACAAGTCTCTATTTATCAACCCGGATCCCACACATAGCCACTTAATCCGGTGTTGGGCTGATTTGCCAATACTGGTCTAGGCCCATTCATAACAATACTCCCGTCCTCAATAAGAACCTTGTCCTCAAGGTTCGAGTCAAGGATAATTTTAGTAGTGCAATCTCCACCAATCGTAGCCAAGCCAAATTGTGCTATGGTGCCAATGAATAGCATGTGAACCAATATAATTTTCAGAGCATCAACCCACTTGGGATCATCAACAATTAAGTGTTGCTCATTATCAAAATCCTCAAAGGCAAAGAAGCTCTTGTCCAACACAACGAAAACATAAACTTGACCACCCATAAATTGTGTAGAACACGCAACAACAATTGCATACTTTAAAGAAAAACATAAAACCTTAGCAGCAACCAAACCATTGATATGTACCATGTCCGCCAAGAAAATAACTTCTGATTGTGTGTTACCTATCTGGTGGATACACGCATAACTTACTACTGACATCACCGACAAAGATTTTGTACTCTCATGTTTATATAGTGGATTTCTCATCTCTTTTGTGGACATATGTCGATTGACCGAACTGCGTTAAATCTTTGTGTCTTTTGGTATATTTCTCGTTTGTCTTCTTACTCGTGGTCTTTCGAGGTTTGCTTTGCTAGCTTCCGCATTACACCTACTTATTTTCGATCTCAACAAGTGGTATTAGAGCCAAGTTCGCTATCAAGGATTTTTTTGATGGAGGGGAATATGAGCAAGATGGTATATCTAAATGGAAGAAACTACAACATATGGAAAAGTAAGATGAAAGATCTATTGTTCGTGAAGAAGATGCATCTTCCCATTTTTGCTGCTCATAAACCTGAGACTGTGACCGATGAAAATTGGAATTTCGAGCACCAACAAGTATGTGGATATATAAGACAATGGGTTGAAGATAATGTTCGCAACCATATTGTGAATGAGACACATGCTAGAACATTGAGGGAAAAGTTGGAGACGCTTTACGCTTCAAAAATTGGCAATAACAAGTTATTCTTACTAAACCAATTGATGACCTTTAAATACAAGGAGGGCAGTCCTATTCTTGATCTCATAAATGATTTTCAAGGTGTTCTTGATCAGCTATCAGGAATGGGTGTTAATTTTGATGATGAAATACAAGGACTTTGGCTTCTCTTAATACTCTACCGGATTCTTGGGAAACTCTTCGTGTCTCTTCTGCTCCTGGTGGTAAGGTGACTATGGAATATGCAAAAAAGTGGTGTGTTGAATGAAGAAGTTAGAAGAAAATCTCAAGGCACATCTCACATTCAGATATTTTGTACACAGAAGATCAAGGGAGAGATAAGACAAGAGATTCGAAGAGTAGAGGTAAAAGTAGAAGCAAGTCAAGATTCAAGAATCCAAATATTATATGTCATCATTGTGGAAAGAAAGGACATATTAGAAGATTTTGCAAACAATTGAAGCAAGATCTTAAAGAAGGGAAGAAGAAAGAAAATAATGGAAACAATGTTGTTGTTGTTGTTAGAGATGACTTTCTTTTTGCTTGTGATAAAGACGTCATCAATTTTGTATCTTAAGATACAAGTTGAATAGTAGATTCTGGAGCTACATCACATGTCACACCGAGAAAAGACTTATTTTCATCTTATATTTCTATTAACTCTAAGGTGTTAAAGATTGGTAATGCTGGTGAGGTTAAGGTGTTTGGTGTTGGCACTATTTGTTTGAAAACCAATACTGGTTCAACGTTAGTCCTTCAAAATGTTAAGCATGCTCCAGACATTCCATTGAATTTGATCTCTATAGGACAACTAGATAATGATGGCTATCATAATGACTTGTTCAATGGCCAATGAAAGCTCACCAAAGGCTCATTGATTGTAGCTCGAGGAAGAAAGCATTCAAATTTATACGTGACACAAGGATCGATTCTTGGAGACTCTATAAATTTGGTGGAAAGTGAGACTTTATCAAAATTGTGGCACAAGATGCTTAGTCATATGAGCGAGAGGGGGATCACTTGTTTGGCTAAGAAGAATTCGCTTGCTGGTGTGAAACAAGTAAAGGTAAAAAGATGAGTTCATTGCTTAGCTGGGAAACAGAAAAGAGTTTCTTTCACAATCATCATCCTTCTAGAAAGTCTGAGCTACTCTGATTTGTGTGGTCCTTTTAAAGTGAAGTCAAAATGTAGTGCACTTTATTTTGCAACTTTCATTGATGATCATTCTCGCAAGATTTGGGTATATCCTTTAAAATCCAAAGATCTAGTACTAAATGTATTTAAAGAGTTTCAAGCCTTAACTGAGAGACAAACGGGAAAGAAATTAAAATGTATTCGCACTAATAATGGTGGTGAGTATATTGATCCCTTTGATAACTACTGGAAATCACAAGGAATTCGCCATCAAAAGACTCCTCAATTAAATGGCCTGGCAGAAAGGATGAACAGAACTTTAGTTTAGAGAGTTAGATGCGTGATTTCAGAGGCTAAACTTCCAAATTCATTTTGGGCTGAAGCACTTAACACTGTTGCTTATATTATCAATTTGTCTTCTACTGTTGCTTTGGATGGTGATGTTCCAAACAGAGTTTGGTTTGCTAAGGATGTTTCATATGATCACTTGAAAGTGTTTGGGTGTAAAGCTTGCGTACATGTTCCAAAAGATGAGAGGTCGAAATTGGATGTTAAAACTAAGCAGTGCATCTTTATTAGTTGGTCAAGATGAGTTTGGATATCGCTTTTATGATCTAATTGATAAGAAGATCATTAGAAGTCGTGATGTTGTGTTCTTTGAAGATCAAACTATTGAAGCTATTGACAAGGTTGAGAAACCAGATTCTCAGATTGATGAGAGCTTGGTTGATGTTGATCTAGTTCCTATTATTGATACATCTTTTGTACATGAAGGAACCCAAGATAATGATATAGATAATAATTAGGGTGTAGAACATATAAATATTCCTATTGGTGATGTTGTGGTTGATTATCAACCAACTAATGCTGAGTTGACAAATTTGAATGCTCCAAAAACCTCTTGTAGAAGATCCACTAGAGAGAAGCGAAGCTCAACACGTTATTCTCCTAATGAGTATATCTTTTTGACTGATATGGGAGAACCTGAAGGTTATGATAAAGTCATGTTAGATACTCATAGAGATAGGTGGGTAGAAGCCATGGAAGACGAGATGAAGTCACTTCACGAGAATGGCACACATGAGCTAGTGGAGTTACCAAAAGGTAAGAAAGCTTTAACAAATAAATAGATCTTCAGATTAAAGCAAGAGCAACATACATCTGCATATAGATACATGGCTAGGTTAGTTGTCAAAGGTTTTAGTCAAAGAAAGGGAATTGACTTTGATGAAATTTTCTCTCATGTTGTGAAAATGTCCTCTATTCGTATGGTTCTAGCCTTAGCCGCAAGTCTAGATTTAGAGGTTGAGCAGATGGATGTCAAGAATGCCTTTCTTCATGGTGATTTAGAAGAGGAGATCTATATGGAGCAACCTGAAAGCTTCATAGTTAAAGGAAAAGAAAACCATGTTTGCAAATTGAGAACGAGCTTGTATGGCTTGAAACAAGCTCCAAGGCAGTGGTACATGAAGTTTGAATTTGTCATTGAAAATCAGGGATACAAGAAAACTTCTTCAGATCATTGTGTATTCTTTCAAAAGTCATCTGATCATGATTTTATTATCTTACTACTTTATGTGGATGATATGTTGATTGTTGGCAAAAATAAATCTAGAATTGTAGTCCTTAAGAAAGAGTTAAGCAAATCGTTTGCAATGAAGGACTTGGGGCCAACAAAGAAGATCTTAGGCATACAAATTCATCGAGATAGACACAAGAAGGAGTTATCACTATCCCAGAAGGAGTATATTGAGAAAGTACTCAAGAGGTTCAACATGACAGAGACAAAAGTGGTTAGTACACCTCTTGCTAAACACTTTAAGTTGAGTACGACCCAAAGTCCATCTACTAATGAAGAGAAGAATGAGATGTCAAGTATTCCATACTCTTCCGTGGTTGGTAGTTTGATGTATGCTATGATTTGCACTAGACCAGATATTGCACATGTTGTTGGTACCGTTAGCAGATTTCTTTCCAATCCTGGAAAAGAACATTGGGCTGCGGTGAAATGGATACTAAGATATTTGAAGGGTACTTCAGATATGGAGTTGTGCTTTGGTAGTGGCAAGTCTGGACTTGTATGCTACACAGACTCTGATTTGGGAGGAAATCCTGATAACTCAAAATCCACTTCTGGTTATTTGATCACTTTTGGAAGGGGAGCTATTTCTTGGCAATCAAGACTTCAGAAGTGCATAGCTCTATCTACCACAGAAGCTGAATATATTGTCATCACTGAAGGTGCCAAAGAATTGCTTTGGATGAAGGAGTTTATCAAAGATCTTGATTTTGAACAATCAAGGTTTGTCTTATTTTGTGATAATCAAA
>JAJOOS010081688.1:0-19763 GCA_029582725.1 Solanum chiquidenum | reverse complement strand
TGAGATATATGGAAATTACAATTATAGGTGTTTCCGTAGCACATTTTTAAGAACTTTTTGGGTCAAATTCAAATATAATCATTTCATTAGTTCTCGACTCCAAACTCACATATGAGGCTCTAGTTTCACTCTATCAGTTTCCGGGTCGTTACAAGCATGCAAGGGGAAATCTAAACAACACTTAAGCTTGAACTCGAATCTGAAAGAAACACTTACCTCAGCTTTACTCAACTCATGGATACTCAACTCAATGCAGAAATAAAAAACAGTTTATATAAAGCAATTAAAATAGTAAGAAACAACTCAATATACATATATACAATAAATTAATATAACTTTGTGGGAGTTTCTCTAACCGACAACTATCACTATGAGCTATGTGATGTTACAATATATCACCCACGCTGCCAGAATTGTCCTATAACTTGTCAGGATATAGAACGCCTCAACTAACTGGATCCACTAGTCTATGCTAAAAATCACTAAGGAATCATCTAAAAAGTCTGACCCTTTCTATCCACGTTGGCTACATGGTTTATGGAGACATTTAGTTGCTATAAACTTGTCCCCATATCGGTGCTCAATACTACTCCCAAAATACTCAACTCATATGTTTAAAAACAAAAATTCTTTCTGTGGTTTGAGATAATTACTCAAAAACTAGCTCAAAGGCTCTCTTGGAAATCGGTGTTTCCTCTCTTCTTTAAATGTGAAAACATTTATTCTTTGGGAATACTTAGCTTCCATATACTCTTTTAGAAGAAATGAACTTCATTTGTTACTCTTAGTTAACTCAAAACTCAAGTCTTAAAACAAGTTTAAAGCATTTGTAAAATACTTTTTGAAATGACTCTAAGAACTCTCTAGACTTGGCTCTTAACTTTCCTTGAATTTGAATTTATGGATTCAAGGATTGTGATTTGTGATAGGAAAGATCTCGTGATGTTTAGGAGTGTATTTAGATAGTTAAACATGAGAAACGATCAAGAAATCACTGTCTGGAAGCAAGTCCACGACGCAGAGATGCATTTAAATATTTAATCGCAAAATTAATTTTAAAACAGAGGAGTCCGCGTCCTCTCTGCGATGCGAAGGTTAATTTTTTGTACTGGGGGAGCAAGCGCGGACTCGCGTGCCAAAATTTGCCGACTTTTTCTTTCTTCGTTTTCTCACCCCAATTTGCCTAAATTCGATTCTTTTTCTCAATTCCTCTTTAGATTCAAATACCCAGTATATGTACACAAGATTCTAACTCAAAACAACTCTTAAATCGACATGATTCCATCAAGAACTCCACAATCCCATCAAATCTCAAGAACTAAAGCAAATTTCAAGAACATAATTCAAGAACATCATACTTTCAACTTTCTAGAAACGAATTTCGCTGAAACAAACATGATTGACACGTGGATGAATGAACCCAACGCAATGAAAGTCTCACATACCTCGTAGAATTGAATATCCACAACCAAAATCGCAAGAACTTGACGAATTTTGAACTTTTCTTCTCCTTTCCTCCTATTTTCTCTTCTCTAAAAGCCCTAGCGTAATTCTCAATTGCGTAAATTGAACTAACTCAGTTTAGGCCCCAATGAATTTATTAAAAACGGATTTAATTAATTGGGTAATAAAAAGACCAAAATACCCTTCTAAAATCCGATTTTGACTTTCCTTATCTAGACAGCCCAACTTCAAATGGGAATATTCCCCTCATACGAACTCGAAAATGAGAAAACTCGGTGGCGTTGGAAAGATAATTCAAAGATCTTTTCTAAGGTATCTTATAGAACACCTAAAACATCATGATATAGGAGTTATGATTGTTTTAAGTTTACAGAAAACTCATCCTTAGCTTAATTTGTCAAACTTTCCAAATTTGATTATTTCCAAAAATGGTTTCTTCCAAATTATAGTTATTTCAAATAGCGAGGTGTTACAATATCTCCCCCTTGGGAACATTCGTCCTAGAATGAGATTACTCTTAGTAGGCTAAGGGTGTAACATCTAACATTCAGCTCAAACACCCAACAAGCAATCTAACACATTAAGCATATCAATTAAAGAGTACTAAGAAAAGAATTAGTACCTTGATCTGGAATTTCTTCGGGCTCGAAGAGATGTGGGTATCTCTTCTTAATATCCTCCTTAGCTTCCCAGGTAGCTTCCTCAACAAACTGATTTCTCCACAGAACTTTGACTGATGCTATCTCTTTCGTTCTCAACTTGCGAACTTGGCGATCTAGAATCTGAATATGAATCTCCTCATAAGTCAAGCTATCCTTGATACCATTATCCTCAGTTGGTATGATCAATGACGGATCTCCCATGCACTTCTTCAATATTGAAATATGAAATACCGGATGGACCGCTGCTAATTCTTGTGGTAGCTCCAACTCATAAGCTACATTACCAATTATTTTGGATATTCTGTAAGGACCAATATACCGGGGACTAAGCTTCCCCTTCTTACCAAACCTCATAACACCCTTCATGGGTGAAACTCTCAAGTAAACCCAATCATCTACCTCAAACTCTACTAACTCCCTCCTCCTAACATCAGTGTAGGATTTATGACGACTCTACGCTGAACCTTTCTTGGATAATCTTAACTTTCTTCATAGCTTGATGAACTAAGTCTGGTCCTATCAACCCAGCTTCACCAACCTCAAACTATCCAATAGGAGATTTGCATCTTCTCCCATAAAAAGCTTCATAACGAACCATCTGGATGCTAGAGTGGTAAATATTGTTATAAGCAAACTCAATAAAAGGTAGGTGATCATCCCAATTACCCTTGAAATCAATCACACAGGCCCTAAACATATCTTCTAAAGTCTGAATAGCGCGCTCTGCTTGACCATCTGTCTGAGGATGAAAAGCAATACTCAAGTTCACCTTCGAACGCAAACCTTTCTGGAAAGACTTCCAGAACAGTGCAACAAATTGTGCACCTGTATCCGATATAATCGAAACTGGAACGCCATGAAGTCTAACTACCTCTTGAAGATATAATTTGGCATAATCCCCTGCCGAATGGGTAGTCTTTACCAGTAAAAAGTGGGTTGATTTAGTCATTCGATCTACAATTACCCAAATAGAGTCAAGTTGCCTGCGATACTGCGACAAATATGTAATAAAGTCCATATTAATCATCTCCCATTTCTATTCCAGAATCTCTATATTCTGAGCCATACTACCAGGCCTCTGGTGCTCTACTTTAACTTGTTGGCAATTCAGACACTTAGCAATAAATTATGCAATGCCCTTCTTCATACTACTCCACCAATAAACCTCTCTCAAATCATGATACATCTTTGTGGAACCCGAGTGGATAGAATATCTGGAGCTATGATCTTCTTCCATGATCCTCTCTTGAAGTTCATCCACCCTCGACACAAACAATCTACCTTGATACCTCAATACACCATCTCCCCCTTGTTCAAAAGCCATTACTTTTTGCTTATGAACATTTTCCTTCAATTCAAGCAAAATAGGTTCTTGGTCTTGCTTTTCTTTCACTTTTGACACTAATGATAAGTCAGCTCCATTCATCATCACTACCCCTCCCTATGTGGAATCCATTAGGTGAACTCCCAATCGTGCAAGTTTGTACACATCTTTCGCTAGTTCTTTCTTATCTCCCTCAAAATGTGTGGTACTACCCATAGACAACATGTTCAAGGCATCGACAACAACATTAGCCTTACCTGGTGATAAAGAATACTCATGTTGTAATCCTTGAGTAACTCTAACCACCTTCATTGTCTCAGATTAAGCTTCTGAAGACTCTTGTGATCGGTGAACACATCCAAATGAACACTATAAAGATAATGATGCCATATTTTCAAAGTAAAACTACGGCATCCAACTCTAGATCATGGGTTGGGTAATTCTTCTTGTAAATTTCCAATTGTCTGGAGGCATAAGCTATAACTTTGCCATTATGTATTAACACACAACCCAAAATAACTCTAGACGCATCACGCTAAACCATAAAGCCTTGTGTACCTTCTGGTAAGGTCAATATTGGGGCAGTAGTCAACCTTTTTTTCAATTCCTAAAAGATTTTCTCATAAACTTCAGACCATTGAAACTTCACTATTTTTTTAGTCAACTTGGTCAAAGGGGACGAAATAGATGAGAACCCCTCTATGAACCTTCTATATTAGCCAGCCAACCCCAAGAAACTCCTAATATCAGTCGAAAATGTGGGTCTAGTCCAATTCTGCACTGCCTCTATTTTCTGAGTGTCAACTCTAATCCTATCACCGGAAACAATGTGGCCTAAGAATACCACAGACTCAAGCCAAAACTCACATTTAGAGAACTTAGCATACAACTCTCTATCCTTTAGAGTTTGAAGAACTATTCTGAGATGGCTATCATGATCTTCCTCATTCCTCGAATAGATTAGAATGTCATCAATGAACACGATAACAAACATATCTAAATAAGGCTTGAATACTTTGTTCATCAAGTCCATGAACGTTGCAGGAACATTAGTTAAACCAAACGACATGACTAGGAACTCATAATGACCATAACGACTCCTGAATGTTGTCTTTGGAATATCACATTCCTTTACTCTTAAATGATGGTAGCCAGATCTGAGGTCTATCTTGGAAAAACAAGAGGCACCCTAAAGTTGATCGAAGAGATCATCAATTCTCGAATACTTATTCTTGATGGTAACCTTGTTCAACTTACGGTAATTTATACACATCCTAAGGGAACCATCTTTCTTTCTCATAAATAAGACCGGAGCGCCCCAAGGTGAGACACTTGGTCGAATAAAACCCTTATCAAGGAGATCTTTCAACTGGTCTTATAGCTTTTTCAACACTGATGGAGTCATTCTATATAGCGGAATAGATACTGGACGAGTATCAGGAAGAATATCTATATCAAGTATATTTCTCTCTCAGGAGGGACTCCGGGTAGATCATCAGGAAAAACTTTTGGAAACTCACTCACAACTAGAACTGACTCAATATAAGGTGTCTCAACACTAGAATCATTAACTCAGACTAAGTGATAGACACAACCCTTGGAAACTAACTTTCTCGCCTTGAGGTATGAAATGAAACGACCCTTAGGCACTGCTGAACTGCTACTCCACTCTATAACTGGATCATTAGGAAACTGGAACTTGACAACTCGAGTTCTACAATCAATGGAGGAATAACAGGCATGAAACCAGTCCATACCCACAATAACATCAAAATCAACCATGTTTAACTCAACCAAATCAGCCATGGTGCTCTTGTGATTAACGGAAATGGTACAATCACGATAGACTCGCTCGACTAGAATAGACTCCCCAATAGGTGTAGAAACACAAAAGGGATCACAAAGTTTCTCAGGAACAACATCAAAATTCATTTCAATATAAAGAGTCAAAAAAGATAAACTCGCTCCTAGGTCTAGCAAAACATAAACATCAAGAGTAAAAACTTTTATCATACCAGTGACAACATTTGGAGAATTCTCTTGCTTTTGGTGACTAGTGATAGCATATAGGCGGTTTGCTCCTCCACCAGTACCTAAAGTAGCTCCCTTAGATGCAGCTCCATCTAGTGGAGCAATTGATGAAGATTGGGCTTTATTGCCCTGATTCTCATTACCTTGCCGGTTCTTAGGGCACTCTTTCATGAAGTTCACCCTCTTGACCACACTTAAAACAACCAGTGGATCCATCACGACACTTACCTGGGTGATTACTACCACACTTAGCACATGCAAGATCCTAGTTACTTCATTGTGCCACACTACCTTGAGACTACGCAGGTCTAGCTATGAAACCCTGAGAATTCTGACTATGGTACTCACCTTTATTTCTTGGTGCAGGTGCACTAGCAGATGATGGAGCAGGTCCCTTTTGTTTATGTTGGAAAGATGACCGGTTCACATTACTCATTTGCTGCCCGGACTCATTCTCTGTCTTAGCTTTCTTGTTTCTGAATTCTTCTCTATCCCTAAGCTTCTCTTCCTCAACTTGTTGCACATAACCATAAGTCTCGCTATGTCCATGTCCCCTATTAGCATCGTTGCCTTTACCTCCTTACTTGACATACGAGACAACACAACAACAAATAGACGCATCCTGCTTCTCATATCCGCAACCATCTCCGGAGCATATCGAGAAAGTTGGGCGAACTTCAAAATGTACTCATGAACACTCAGTATATCCTCCTTAAGGGTAAGGAACTCCCGTACTTTGGCTTCTCTCTTTTCATAGGGAAAGAAACACCCCAAGAAAGCCTCCTCAAACATAGCCTAACTCAAAATTGGTGCACCCTCAGCTCTACCCTTCCTCCACTGGTCAAACCAAGTCCTAGCAACACTCTTTAGTTAATATGCAGCAAGTTCCATTCGCTCAGCCTCAGCAACGTGCATAACCTCAAACACCTTCTGCAGTTCCTCAACAAAAAAAATTGGATCCTCAGAAGTGCTTGAACCAATGAAGCTTGGAGGATTCATCCTCAAGAACTCATGAATCCTTGAAGTATCATTCACTTTCTATCGGTTCTCTTTCTGACCAGCTTGATTGGTCACCGCTTGACTTAACATTCTGATCGCTTCCCTAAACTCGGTATTGGTGACCTCTCCTTGGGGTTGCACTTCACCTGTATTAGGTACCCCTTGTTCCTCGACATTCCTACTAGCAGGACGACCTCTAACAGCTCTTCGTGGAGGCATGATCAACTGAAAGACACGCTCAAGCATGAGTTAGAAGGAAACTTTATAGAGATTAACTTTATCGCACGACATGAATATGAAAGAAATGAGATAGTTCCTAAATGTTGCAGCCTCCTAATTATAGATGTGGCGCGCTTCACACCGATAACTAGGACTCTACAGACACGGCTTCATAGACTCTCTAGGACACTTGAACTTTGTGCTCTGGTACCAAGTTTGTCACCCCCCAAGCATACTTCCTGGACGGGACTGGCACTCGAGAACTATTGTTGGACCCAAGCAAACCCTTGGTCTGGCTAGATTCTCAGCGGAAAACTTTAAGCATTAAGAAAAAAAATGCAAGATAACTCAACTGTCTCAAACTAAACTCAGAATGTTTTAGAAATAAACATTTAACTTAGCCAAAGTGGCAACTCAAATCTGATCATAAGCAAATAACAAGATAATGACAAATGAACTAACTAACTGTTTATGAAACCTCTAACAACTGAGATAGACGTCGGGACAAGACCCACGACATCCTAATGAACTAACTAATCAAAGCAACAAAAAGGGAATCCTCTAGAAAGCAAGGTGGCTCAACAACTGACTCTAAGTGCTCAACTGGATCAATGAGGCACTAGGTGTTGATCCTGGTTACCTCTATCTGCATCATAAAATGATGCAGGCCAAATGGCGTAAGTACATTGAATATACGAGCATGCGAGGGGAAATCTAAACAACACATAAGATTGAATTGGATCCTGAAAGAAACACTTACCTCAACTTTACTCAACTCATGGATACCCAACTCAATGCAGAAATAAACAAGAGTAAAGATGCAGTTTATATAAAGCATTTAAAATAGTAAGAAATAACTCAAAATACATATATACAATAAAGTAATATAACTTTCTGGGAGTTTCTCTAACCGACAACTATCACTATGAGCTATGTGATGATACGACATCTCGCCCACGCTGCCAGAACTTTCCTATAACTTGTCAGGGTATAGAACGCCTTAACTAAGTGGATCCACTAGTCTGTGCTAAAAATCACTAAGGAATCATCTAAAAAGTATGACCCTTTCTACCCACGTTGGTTACATGGTTTATGGAGACATTGAGTAGCTATGAACTCGGTGCTCAATACTACACCCAAAATACTCAAATCATATGTTTAAAAATAAAAACTTTTTCTGTGGTTTGAGATAATTACTCAAAAACTAGCTCAAAGGCTCTCTTGGAAATTGGTGTTTCCTCTCTTCTTTAAATGTGAAAACATTTATTCTTTTGAAATACTTAGTTCCCATATACTCTTTTTGAAGACATAAACTTCATTTGTTACTCTTAGTTAACTCAAAACTCAAGTCTTAAAACAAGTTTAAAGCATTTGTAAAATACTTTTTGAAATGACTCTAAGAACTCTCTAAACTTGGCTCTTAACTTTCCTTGAATTTGAATTTATGGATTCAAGGATTGTGATTTGTGATAGGAAAGATCTCGTGATGTTTAGGAGTGTTTTTAGATAGTTAAACATGAGAAATGATCAAGAAATCACTATCTGGAAGCAAGTCCACGATGCGGAGATGCATTTAAATATTTAATCACAAAATTAATTTTGAAACAGAGGAGTCCGCGTCCTCTCCGAGATGTGGAGGTTATTTTTTTGCACTGGGGGAGCAAGCGCGGACTCGGGTGCTGAAATCTGCCAACTTTTTCCTTCTTCGTTTTCTCACCCCAATTTGCCTAAATTCGATTTTTTTTCTCAATTCCTCTTTAAACTCAAATACCCAGTATATGTACACAAGATTCTAACTCAGAACACCTATTAAATCGACACGATTCCATCAAGAACTACACAATCCCATCAAATCTCAAGAACTAAAGCAAATTTCAAGAACATAATTCAAGAACATCATACTTTCAACTTTCTAGAAACGAATTTCGCTCAAACAAACATGATTGGCATGTGGGTGAATGAACCCAACGCTATGAAAGTCTCACATACCTCGTAGGATTTAATCCTTGGTGAAATCCACAACTAAAATCGCAAGAACTTGACGAATCTTGAACTTTTCTTCTCCTTTCCTCCTCTTTTCTCTTCTCTCAAAGCCCTAGCGTAATTCTCAATTGCATAAACTGAACTAACTCAGTTTAGACCCTAATTAATTTATTAAAATGGATTTAATTAATTGGATAATGAAAAGACCAAAATACCCTTCTAAAATCCGGATTTGACTTTCCTTATCTAGACAGCCCAACTTCAAATGGACATATCTCCTTCATACGAACTCAAAATCGATAAACTCGGTGACGTTGAAAAGATAATTCAAAGATCTTTCCTACGGTATCTTTTAGAAAACCTAACTCATCCTGAGCTAGGAGTTATGGTTATTTGAAGTTGACCCAGAACTCATCCTTATCTTAATTTGTCAAACTTTCCAAATTTGATTATTTCCAAAAACGGTTTCTTCCAAATTCTAGTTCTTTCAAATAGCGAGGTGTTACAAAAACGATACATAAAAATAAAAAATAAAGTGTTCTTCTTAGTTACTCCTAGATGTAGTTCAATGATTCGTCTTTTTTTTTTTTGAATTTTTGTTAGTTACTTGTTCATGTAGTTTAATCTAATTTATTTATTAGTCTTAAAATAATTAGCTTATTTTTTATTTACTTTTTTTTTATGTTTGAAAAAATAAAAAAATGATTATAAAAAAGAAAACTAAAGAATAAAATAAATAAATTAGTTTGGCAAAATAGAATACACAAATCAAGAATCTTGGGTGAAAGAAAGAGAGAGAAAAAAACCGAAAAAATAAAGAAACTAAAAAAAAAATAACAGCTAACTGATAGAGTAATAGTCAATCAGGGTATGCACGTAATTATTTTTTTCCGAATGAGTATTTGGTGTAGTTTATACATAAAATAATGGGCTAAATAAGGGGAGGGGGTATGGGCTATAAATATTTAGGGGAGAATGCGTATATGAAGAGTTACTTTGGATTTTGGTATGAACTTGTAAATATTTTAGGCTTGATGACCCTTTTATGTAGTTTTTCCTTATTTTTTCCCTTTTATCTCCCCTCATCTAAGGTTTTCCTATTTAAAGTCACCTAGAAAGGGAAATCAATTTACAAATCTCATATCTGATCTTCTTACTAAAGTATGTTGATGTAAATTCTCTCTTATAAATTAAGACCCATTTTCTCATTTTTGGTATATCATTTCCTTCTTCTTTTTTGATTTCCTTTTTGGTCACAGTCATAGACCGCAGAAGAAACGTTGTCATCAATCTTTATAGAACTGTTAAGGGCAATAAAATTATTGTTGTATTTGGATCGAAAACGTTATGGCTGATTGATTAATTGTAAAGAATGTTTGGAAGGAAATAATACTTTTTCATCATGTTGTATGAATTACAACAAAATAATGAATTATTTTTACTATTTTATGTAAAGTGCTTATAGTGATGACCATTTGTAAGTGATTTTTGTATTAGTTTTAAATGTTCTTATTTTCTTATTCCTTTTTAGTTAAATATGTTCTCGCTTATATAAAGAAATTTGTGTCTAGAGTACAATTAAATAGATATTACTTATTTAGACTTTATTTAATTATTGGCGTGGAACATGTACAATATCTCAATGAAATTAAATATTTTATTATATGACAGATCATTTGTGTTTTATATGGATAATAAGAAATATTTGGGCTACCTTTTGGGTGCGCACAGGGTAAAACCCCCGCTCATATGCAATAGCTCACAAACCACATAGGAGAGGTAACCCGCACTATGCAAGCCTGGTGCGACGAGCTCGACCCAGAAGTCAAACCCCTTGCTTTCGCTGGCAAGGGGTTACGAACTTGAGACCTCCAACATGGAAGTCCCAAGCCCAAACCATTGGGCCACCCCGAAGGGTTCTTTAATTAATAATAAAGAGATCTAAAAGTATAAAGTTCATTATCAATGATCCATATAAAATTAGATAACTATTTTAATTTTCAAACAAACACTCTTACTCTAACAATTATTTGTGTAACACTGTTGGTAAAAATTCTTCCTATATCCACAATCATTTATACTTTTTAGTGCAACATAAATCTTATAAATAGTTAACATTTATAAGTCAAACATTATAATAAAATGTGTAAGGACTTATATGGAGCACAATTGTCATATACTACAAGTTTATAGTAATGAATACACTTGGCTACACGCACAACGCGCGCACCTAGAAACTAGTATTACTAAAAGTGGGAGCAAAAAAAAAGTTAAAAGTTAAAATACAATTTTTCCCCTACATTAAATCATATGTATATATAAAAGAGAACCCTAGGCCCGCCTACGTGGCACCACCACAAACCAGGATTCCGTTTTAATTTATTTATTTCCAAAACTAGTCTTCCCTTTCATGAAAAGTTGTGATTTTTATGAAAAGTTGCGACTTATATGAAAGGTTGTGGCATTTCCTAAGGGTTGTGACCTTTCCTAAGGGTTGTGACTTTTATTAAAAGTTGTGACTTTTATGAAAGGTTGTGACATTTCCTAAGGGTTGCAGCTTTTCCAAATAGTTGTGATATTTCTGATAAGGAACAATAAACATTTGTTCACACTACCCTTTGTTGTCTATAAATAGAGGGATTTCCTCTCATTTAAAACAACGAAAATTCTGAACTACTTCCTCTTCTTCTTCTTCTTCTTCTTCTTCTTCTTCTTCTTCTTCTTCTTCTTCTTCTTCTTCTTCTTCTTCTTCTGCATAATTAAATATTCGTGTACTTTCCTCTTGTTGAGTGGCTCACTGACACTAGGGGTGTGCATTCGGTTTTTCGGTTTGATTTTGTGTTATTCGGTTTGGGTTTTTGGTTTTTGGTTTTGAAAAAGTATAACCCAATCCGAGTCAAAAAAAATTGGTTCAGTTCAGTTTTTCTCTTTTCGGTGTGGTTTTTTTCGGTTTGGCTATTCGGTTATAACTTATTTCATAACTAATTAATAACATAATCAAAGTTATATTTGCATGCTAAAAAAATAAAAATTGCATATAAGGAAAAGTAATAATATTGAATCTCTTAAATATCTTTTCCAATATAATCACGAGTAAACTATTAAAACACAATACTATCAATAGATGTCCAAACATAAAACCCAAACTAAATGATCGTGATGATAATTTCAATGAAACTAACTCTAAACTCTAAGTACTATCACTAAACACAAATCACTTCGAGGGTGAACCAACAATTCAACTCATGTCTTCAATAAAGATCTCTTAAACCTGAAATATGATTAAAAAACTTTTTAGAAAGAAATACATAAAAATTTCAAAAGCAATTGCTTTGTAAGTTGTATAGCACACAAATAAAATAAATAGAACTTAACTTACCATATACGTATTTGACTATATGTCAATTATGAATGTATCTTTTCCTCACTGTTCAAATCTGAATAGATTGCTAAAAGATGTCATCAAACAAGTAATATAAATAAACTCTTTACAATTAAAAAATATTTAAAAACTTAAAATTTTACAATTTAAAAGTTTCTCAAAATAATTTAAATTAATCCTCCTCCAATCTAACAGGTTGAGATTCACATGGAAGCCAATCTTGAAGACAGATTAAAGCTTGCACCAATTAGGAGTTAATGAACTCCTAAATGAGTCAAGAACACAGCCTCCCGTACAAAATGCACTTTCTGATGCAACAGTAGAAATTGGTATTGCTAACACATCATGAGCCATATCACCATGAACAGGAAATCTATTTGAATTAATTTTCCACCAAAGCAAAATATTAAAATTATCACTTTTTTCAACTTCAGTTTTTTCAAGAAGATATTTTTTCAATTCCGTCTTACTCATACTTCCACCTTCAACTATATGTTTCTGGTATCCTGGTTGCCATGCACTTCCTCACATATCAAATGTGTTGCTAGCTGGCACAATGGGCAATGGAGAATGAGATCGCATTGAGTTTCTCGTTTGATATTCATTAAACAAAGAGATCAGACTTCATTTCGTCTCTTATTTTGCACCCTTGCACTTCTCCGTACATTTTCACAAGTACAAATGACACATAATCGAACTTGAAACGAGGATCAAATACACATGCAATAAATATCATCTTATTCATTTTAGCTGGATCACCCCAATACTTATCAAACTTCTTTTTCATCCTTTTTGTCATTGCATTTAATTCAGTATTTTCATTTTCCATCAATCCATTCAAGAAGTAATAAACTCCACTGATTTCTTGGAAATCATGAACATTAGATGTGATATATAATGAACCTGAAATTCTTATGGTAAGAGTATTAAAAGTTTCAAGAAATTCTTTCTAATGTCTCACCTTCACCCAATCACCACTTGTAACGGAACCTGCAACCATTCCATCCTCACAAAGATAATTCAACAAACCAAAATCAAGGCAACCATACCTTACAAAGATTTTTTAAAATTTTAGTGTCGTATCCAACATTAATTATGTAGAATTTCATCTAGTAGGAACATCCAAACATAACATTTTCTTACATGCTATCTTTTCAATGTCACAATAATCTTTAAATCTTTTATATCTTGCAGGAGATTGCCTGACATATCTTACAACTTGTCTAACGACTCACCAACTTCCTTAAAACCATCTTGAACAATTAGATTGATTATATGAGACATACACCTCACATGAAGGTGTGCACCATCCATCAGATTAGTTCCCCATTTACTCAATTGGTTAGATAGTTGTGGTATCATTCGAACTAGCATTGTCAACTGTAACAGTAATTATATCATCTAAATCTCAATCTAGTTGTGGTATCATTCGAACTAGCATTGTCAACTGTAACAGTAAATACATCATCTAAATCCCAATCAAGTAAACATTTAGTAATCACATCAGCCATATCATCACCTTTATGACTAGAAATAATTGGACGGAAATTTAATATTCTTTTATGCAATTTTCAATCTCTATCAATAAAATAAGCGGTAAGACACATATAGTTTATTCTTTGCATCGAAGTCCACATATCAGTTGTAATACAAATTCTTTGCTGGGCTTCTTTAAAGAAAGACTTCAAAAAAAAATTCTCTTCACAAAAAATTCAAAACAATCTCGTCACTGTTGTACGAGAAGGAATTCGGAATAAAGGAACTGCTTAAAGCCTTCTTTTTCAACCATACTAAAAGGTTATCCGAGCTAAAGCTTTTCTTATTAACTCCTGATCAAATTTTCAAGTGTTAACAATTACATCACCCTTCTGACCATCTAACTTTCATTCAAAGTTTAACAGTGATCGAGTATTATCAACATTATTATGGATATATACCTACAATGCTTCCTCAGATGAGTAAGAAATTGTGATGTGCCATTGATTGTATCCGCTGCATAATTGTCCCCACAATGCTTACACTTCGCTTTAATGTCATTTTTCAAAATATATTGCCAAGTCCGGTTTCATGGATTTTCTTTTGTTTGAAGAATTACTTGAAATAGGAGTCTCGGATATCTCTTCATTTGAAACCGTGGTCCCAACATCATTAGTCTGAACTTCTGCCATCTATGTAAAATAGTAAAAAAATAAAAAAAATTATATTAATAATTTTGTCCAAAACAAATTAATAATTGACTAACAGGACAACCCCCAATTATTCCGAGAGAATGGGAAATCTTCCAATCATCTTTTCCTTTTCCATATACATATTTTCATGTCAAATTTATATAGCTTCCTTAGGAGCTTTTTCTGTCCATGATATCCCCAAATACAAATATTATACACATAGAATTTAAAAGTGGTGTCATATATGCTCAATTATTTATTAACTAACAAAATTTACATATTGTTTTTCACATCTCAACTTAAGAGAAGTAGATTTTAATATATGTGAAGATATTACTATGAAAACTATTAGAAATCAACTATTAATAAACTTATGCTTATGATAAATAGATAAGAATAACAATAAAAAAAAAACTTATTGGCAGTGATCATGCAAGGAAGCAGGAAGCTAAAAGCAAGAAAGGAGAGCAAACTGCAAAAGTAAAAAAGTTGACTAGCGCCGCTAATTTCTAGTTCTGCTAGTTTTTTTTTCATGAAAGTGCAAGTAATACGTGATTTATAGTTATAATGTAAAACCTAATACCTAAATTTAGTGAAATAGAATGGCAGTAATTTGATTTGGGCCTAAATATTACGGTAATACTGAATTACTAGTACCCTATATTGCAAACCTAAATATTATATGTGTAATTATTAATCTATTTATATATATAGTTTGGATTTTTTGGTTTTTTCGGTTTATTATTTTCTAAATCCGTAACCAAACCAAAAAAAGTAAATTCTTAATCTGAAACCAATACAAATTAAAATTTGCTTCAATTTGGTTTGGTTTTTCGGTTTAATCCAATTAATGCACACTACTAACTGACATCATTGTTTTTGTGTCAATACACTGGTGAATAAAATCGTTCTATCCTGAGAGAATCTATTCCTTTAAGCCTCAAGCATTAGAGGGGAATAATTTCCTTAAGGGGACATTGTGCATTTAGTGGGGTCGATTTTTTTCCTTTCTGTTTCATTTTATTGTTACAGATCCTGGTATGTATTTTTACAGTCAACAATTTATGCTTATGTTATTAAGCATAAATGATAATATGTTATAATTTTCATTTTTCTTTACATTATTAATGTTTGTTACTACGTATTCTTGTATGGAAGATAATATAGTGTTTTAGTTTAATGACTGATAGGTTTTAAGTATTATTTTATAAATTCCGTGATATTAAATTCCCACGCGAGGCGCAGGTAATTTTACTAGTAAAAATATAACAAAATGGATAATCAATTAAATATAAATCGTAATTACATATTAGTATTACGAAAAAAGGTCATATTTATCCTTGTACTTTTAGAAAATGGTCATATTTACCATTCGTCATACTTTTTTGATATATTTGTCCTTTCCATCCAACTTTGGACACATATTGCTCTTGTACAGTTAACTTATCATGTCACCATTTTATTAGTCAATGTGGCGCATGTTAGAACAACTGAACAAGAATGATAAAAATATAATGAATCCAAAACAAAACTTGATTGGCTTAGAGGCACGTTAATACATTTCTTGAAGATAGTTGGAGTCTCTCCGACGAGCAATCGGAAGAATAAATAACAACTCTATCTTTGGGATTCCACTAAACCACAAAACAAGTAGCATTCAAGAATGTTGCTCTTCTATTCTTGAATTGGTGATTTCACCTTTTGATTAATGTCTCGCAAGTATTTTTCAAGGGAAAGTAGTTTTGTTTGAGTGCTTATCTTTTCAACCAAAAGAAATTTAATTTATAGGACAAAAGTTTTACAAGAAAAAGACTTTTAATTAAATAGTATTTATTATAGGTTCATGAATTGAAAATAAAACTTATCTTTCAAAAAATCCATAACGTAGAATTTTAAAAGCGTCTTGCAAAACATCTATAACATAGAATTAAAACAAAAATGAATGTTACAACTCACATTCATGTATTTTGTTATTTCAAAACTTTTAACAGATGAATTTGTTTCAAAATTAATTGAAACACTAACTCTTACAATCTCCCACTTGTTTCAAGAAATTTTTATCTTTGAAAAATTCAAAAAATATTTTGAGACATTAATCTAGCAACATGCATCAATAATGGTGTCTTTTGGACTTGAACCATTAGCTAGTGAAGGCTTTCTAAATCATTGACTACTTAGTGAACGAATCTTGAACTAAGTGGTTCATTGAATGAAATAGAGAAATACTCCACGCATATCACTATGTTCCGGTGAAAATCGAAATCCTTTGACACCTAACGGCCATGTGTCCTGAATCCTTTTAGCCAAGTGCTTGAAGATTTCCCTGTAAAAATCTTATTGAAGCGGCCTCCACTTATCACTTAGTGCGGTGAATTCATCAAGAGTAACTTTGCATACTCCGACCAAATAGTCTATGAACTTCATTAAGAGAAATTAATCTCATCCTCCTTTACAACAAAGTATCGGTAAATCTATCAAGAGTATTCCTACACGCTCCAATCGAAATCTATTTATAGACTTATTAAGAGAATATAATCTCATCCTTCTCTTTAGTAGGAATATCAAAAAAAATTATCAAGAGTTTTCTTACTAACTCCAATCGAAATCGGTCTTATAAATTTATTAAGAGAAAAGAATCTCCATCACGCACATCTGCTTATTTCATTTTATTTTGAAAATGGGAATTTTATTGATGTGCTTCACAATTGTAACTTTATTTGTTTTTCCCTTTGAACCCAAGATTACATCATTAGGTAGGGTTACCATAAAGTACAATTAATTTACAACAAGCTTTATTCCCATCCCATTACAAGTTTCCACCACTAACTATTTGCCTAACCCTTTAGACAAAGGATTCGCTAAATTAAACCTGGACTTCACATATTGAAGCGATATCATGCCTTCATACAATATAACAGCTTGATTGTCACAATAGATAGTTAAAGGTGGTACTGGTTTACTCCACAAAGAAATATCTATCAACATAGATCGCAGGCAATCAACTTCTTCTCCAGCAGAAGACATAGCTATAAATTATGACTCCATTGTTGAGTGAGTAATACATGTCTTCTTCTTTGATTTCCAAGAGATCGCTGCTCCAGCCAAAGTGAAAATCCAAGTAGTAATAGATTTAGAGTCATTCAGATCAGAATTCCAAGTAGCATCGATGTAGCCTTCAAGAACAGCTGGAAATGTAGAATAATGTAGGCCAACATTAATTGTACCCTTCAGGTATCTTAAAACACGAATTAAGGCATTCCAATGTTCAACTCCAGGATTACTAGTAAACTTGCTCAAAGTTCCTATTGCGTAACCAATATTCGGCCTGGTACAATGCATGGCATACATAAGACTCCCAACAATCTGAGAATATGTCAGTTGATCGAGAACATTACTAGAGTTCCTCATTAGTTTGATGCGAGGATCAAATGGTGTAGGAGCAAGTTTGTCATCAAAGTGACCAAACCTTTTTAGAACTTTCTCAATATAACTTGATTGAGTAAGAGTCAAGTCATTCGCTGATCTCATGATTTTAATGCCCAAAACTACATCAGCTTCTCCAAAAAATTTCATTTCAAATTGAGAAGCTAGAAACGATTTTGTTTCTTTGACTCTTTCAATATCAGTTCCAAAGATCAACATATCATCTACATAGAGACATATTATAACGCCAGATTTTTCTTGAAATTTGCTAAATATGCAAATATCACCACCATTGATTGAGTAACCATTAGAAATCATTACTCTTCTCAATTTCTCATTCCATTGTTTTAGAGCTTGTTTTAATCCATAAAGAGATTTAAGAAGCTTACAAACTTTGTGTTCTTGACCAGGAACGACAAATTCTTCTGGTTGTTTCATGTAAACTTCTTCATCTAGATCTCCATTCAAAAATGCAGTCTTCACATCCATTTGATGAATTACCAGACTATGAATTGAGGCTAAAGCGATTAATTCGAGCTACAGGTGAAAATGTATCAAAATAATCAATATCTTTCAATTGGGTAAAACCTTTTGCTACCAAACGAGCTTTGTACTTATCTAAGGTACCATCATATTTTAATTTCATTCTAAAGATCCATCTACAACCAATAGACTTACATCCTGGAAGTAGGTCTGATAAAATCCATGTATTATTTGACATAAAGAGTGCATTTCATCATCAATAGCTTCACACCAGAAAGGAGCATCATGTGAAAACGTAACATTGCTTCAGCATAACTTTCAGGATCCTTTTCAACTAAATATACTTGAAAATAAGGTCCAAAGTCTCTTGGTTTGGCTGATCTTGCACTACGTCTTGGTTGACTTTCTTCCAAAGGTTTAACTATTTTTTCTTTTAAGAGGAGATATAGAAGAACTTGTATATCTTGTTCCAAAGATTCTTTTTTCTTAGGAAATAAATGCTCAAAAAAGTAAGCATTTCCAGATATTGCAATTTTATTAGCTATAAGTTGAAATTCTTGTACTTGTTCAGTGATTGACTTGTCATCAACCATTTTGAACTCCATATAATTTGAAACAAGAAATTTCTTTGAACTCACCTCTTCTGCTAAATGGATAGCTTTAAGAGTGTCCCAAATCTCCTTAGCAAATTTGCACTTAATATAATATTGATCATAATATTTATTGGACATTCGTCCAAGAATATAATTCTTGCATAAGTAATCATCATCTTGCCATTTGGCAATTTGTTCTTTAATTAAAGTAGTCTCATCCGTTGCTACCTCAGAACTAGGAGCCTCAGGACAAGGTTTTTCAAGAACATATGCCAACTTTAATCGTCTTAAAAAGAATTCCATTTTTCCACGCCATCTAGGAAAGTCTTTGCCATCAAATATTTCAAAATTAGAATTAGGCAAATTTGGAACAAATGTTTGTTATTGATGTGGATGTCATAGAGACTAACTATCTTCAAATTGTTAGAACAACTGAACAAGAATGATAAAAATATAAGGAATCCAAAACAAAACTTGCTTGGCTTAGAGGCACGTTAATACGTTTTTTGAAGATAGTTGGAGTCTCTCCCACGAGCAATCGAAAGAATAAACACTACTAAAAAATTGTCCAAAAACGACGGCCAAAAGCGACGGACTGCGTCGCTTTTTTGGTCAAAATTGACGGAAAAGCGACGCAGTCACTTCCGTCGCTTTTTAGCTCGTCGCTTTTCAAAAAGCGACGGACTGCGTCGCTAAAAAAGCGACGGACTGCGTCGCTAAAAAAGCGACGGACTGCGTCGCAAAAAAGAGACGGACAGCGTCTCTTTTAGCGACGGACTGTGTCGCTTTTCGATCAATTTTTTTTTTTGAATTTTTTAAAAAAGCGATGGAGTCCGTCGCTTTATTTTAATTTTCATTTTTTTAAAATTTCTAAAGGGCGACGCTGTTCATCGCTTTTCTGAAAATTTTATTTTTAAAAATTCAAAAAAGCGACAAAAAAAACCACGCTGTCCGTCGCTTTTCTGGGTTTTTACAAAAATTAAAACTCAAAAAAGCGACGGACTAAACGACGCTGTCCGTCGCTTTTTCTGC
>JAJOOS010081686.1:0-23127 GCA_029582725.1 Solanum chiquidenum | reverse complement strand
ATAGCAAGCCTTGTATAAAGACTATTAAAAAATATTTGTTTACAAAAATACCCCCACATTATTATTATTATAATTAATATTATTATTATAATTATTATTATAATAATAATTATTATTATTTTAATTATTATTATTATTATTATTAGGCTTAGAGGGTAGTTTTGTCATTAGTTAATCTAATGCATGCATTAAAACCATTGCATTGCTAATACCTAGAAATCCATGGTATTAGCAATACACACCTTAATACACAATAGAGTGTATAACTAATGCAAGCATTAGTTATACATAGGTTGGAAAAGAGTACCAAACAAGGTACTAGCAATACACAATGCTAATGCATGTGTTATTTTTCCTAATACACTCTACCAAACGACCCCTAAGTAAAAAGAGAAATTTTGAAGAGGAAATGTATATATTTTTATATCTATAAATGGTAAAGTTTGATTGATGTGCTTTTATGATTCTACTAAAAATGTGACATATGAAGAGTAAAAAAACTAATATTATTTGATGGAAAAAAATATAGAACTAAAATAAAGAATCTAAAGTGGAAAACAATACACTTACCACTTGATTAGTCCTCAAAAATGTGCAACTCTTCATTCAGAGTTGGGCAATGAAATAAAGAATGATTCATATTCAACTATAAACAGAACAAATAGAAGCTTAATTTGGCTTCAAACTATTCAGTATAACCAAAATTATATTTTACGAAACCAAAAATCAAATCGAAAATTTAAAAATTACAGAATTTAAACAGAATACGATCAAATAATCGAATTGAATAAATTGAATCTTTTAATTCAATCAACTTTTCGGTTCAAACCGAATTGTGTCCACCCCTAGTTCTCATCCCATCGTGCTTCTCTAGAATACATGTAAATATCTTAAATATTTGTTTTCTTACATAACACTAAAAAATAAAAAAACTACTTAGATTTTCAAGAAAATATTTTTCTTTATACCAAACTAACGACTTAGTTTATAAGGATGAAGATACCTCAATCATTTTATCATATCTCAACCATCTGTAATTTTTTTCTACATAAGGTTTTCTAATAGTGTTCTACAAATTTCTAATGACATAGATATATCAAAATAAATTTTTGGGGATTGCTGATGATTCCGCCTATTTTTATCACAACTAGCTATTCCATAAGGATGACTAGTGGTGTTCACCGACTATAGAAGCTTGTAAGAAAGAGAAAACACATCAAAAGCAAGCATAAACACACAAAATTAGGTCAAAAGGTTCTGGCAAATATAAAACATGCCCAAAAGTACCAACTGAAAGAAAACCAAATAACCAAACAGAAGTCTTTCCTTTTTCTTTTTTTTTCTTCTGGTTTTCTTAAATATTCACCACAACCTCAGGGAATAGAAGGGCTTAAGAAAAAATATCTTGGGTGTGATCTTCTAATAGTCCATAAGTATCAATATGAGCATATTCTGGGTGAGTATTGCACCACTCAGGTAATCATTCTTCCTCAAGTATCACATCACATTCACATTATCCCGTTCTCAAGATGATATGAACACCACTCTCAGTTTCCACGATGTCACTTATCTCACCAACTTTTAGAGCAAAAGTTGCTTCTTCAAAAGGTTTCTGCATCTGACCTTTGCCAAATGAACCTGAAAGTGAATTCGTCAGAGGTTAGTATAACTTGCTAACCAGTACAAGTATTTCCAATGCAAAAAAGATCATTAACAAATCAGAACTCATTGTTGTTCAAGAAACTAAGGAAAATGTGCATGTACATTAAAAACATTGGCGATCAAAGCCTTTACTCACATCCTTTTGGTGTTATATAGCAGTGTATGTGCCTGTTTAGTAGATTGTGCTGCAAGGCCTATGCAACAGCTACTGATTCAGAAATCAGAACTATATATTTCTTTTATAAGTATATATGATGATTCAGAAATAAGTTATCCACCAAGAAGCAAAGTTACAAATTTGTGGCCTTTAGGAAGCCATAAGAACCCAAAGAAGTGAAGGCATTATCAACACTTGCAATGATCTTAGTTGACCGATTCTAAGCTGCTTAATCGGGCAAATGGCAAAATGTTATAGAGAAAACCACTAAACAAAATATGAGATGGTCAATCTGGATACAATTTTTTCCTTTTCTTTTTTGACAAGTGTGGATAATTCATTTGTCATCTTTCAAACATATAGTTGGCAAGAACAAATGTATCAGATTGCTCTATTCCGCATCTCTAGAAGCTCAAAGCCTTTCAATGTTAGATTTATATCCAAAGAATCACTTCACTAAGTAAGGAATGCAAGTTTCTAATAAACCCTCATAGGAATCATAGAAACATCTAAGAGCCTTTTTGGATTGGCTTATTTTAGGTGCTTTTAAACCAAAATAGCTTTTTAAGCTAAAATAACAAAAATAAGCCAAAAGCCAATCCAAACGGGCTCTTAATCCTTACCTCCAGTGAAAGAAACAATTAGGTGTTGTGGACTTGTTTCTTCGTTAGTAATCACAGTAATCATCTCTCCATAGGAATTTTCATTCAACCTTAATTTCTTGACAGATAATAGGAAATTATGTGAAATGCCTCCGTCAATATAACAATGTAATTGTATGTTCAAGACGTCTGTTAGTCACAATGACTTTTTTAAAATGCCTCTTTTTTAATAGCAGAACACTAACCCAAATGGAACCATTAGGTAAGGGACCTGGATTAGGTCACAATGACCATTAGTAAGTTAAATTTACCTCTTTATGCATATGAAGAAAATACCAATTTGTCTCAAAAAATAAAATAAAAAAATGAAATACCAATTTGTCTATCCATTCATTATGATTTTGAACTTTAGATTGTAAGTGCAATCAAAAAGGAAATCACAGGATGTTGATGGAGTAATTTAAGCCCCGCTGTTAACTCAGTTTGTTGCTTCTCTTTCCAAGGAAATGGCTATATTGGGCAAAATATTTTAGAATCCAGTGCATGCAAACTCAGGACTTTCAATAACATTCAAGTTTTTAGTTAAGACAGCTAATTGCCAAAGTGTCCAGATATAACAAACTGTGGAAGTTTTCCTGAACCTCAGACATACTATGCTGTAGGCAGAGTGGAAATATTACAGCATAATTCGTGGTTTCAAGCTTTTAGCTAGCTAGAAAATCCAGGAAATTGCAGCGGAAGTCTGTGCATGAAGAAAGAGAGAATTTCATGACACCAAACTATATAAACTGTCAGACAAGGAATAGAAGTTAAGCCACAATTCTGATTTACTGTACATTTCCCCAGGAAACAAGATTAACTAAGACAGAATATCCCTGATGCGTAATAAAAAAGAGTGCTTATTCATCAAATAAAACTGCAGCATGAACACACATTAAATTTAAACAGAACTCTGCAATCATGAAGTTGGCAGCAGCTTGGTATGAACATTGAAATACATTCAATTGATAACTCTTTCATCTTGATTGCTGGATTTTCAATCCTTGTGAGGATAAGATTAATACTCCCTCAATTCCATTTTGTATTACCACTTTATTCTTGTACTCCCTCCGTCCCATTTTATGTGGCAACATTTGACCGGGCACGGAGTTTAATAAATAAATGAAGAAAATGTTTACCAAATTGCCCTTTAAAAAGTAGACTCACTTTTCTCTCTCCTCATAAATATATTGGAGTACTATCTTTAATATTAAGTGGGACCAACAAGGGTAAAAGAGGACTTGTACCTTTAAATACTTACCATATAAGGAAATGTAACATTCTATTTGGGACTGACCAAAAAGGAAATGGTGCCACATAAAATGGGACGGAGGGAGTATTATTTTTCTACAGATATTGACCTATTTTCTAGTGACAAATCACAACCTTCAAATATTTAAACATATGAGAGTTATTGTTTTGCATTATCTTACACTTACAATGACCTCCTTACCTTATGACATTTTCACCTGCTATTTAAACATATTTCTAACAAACTCAAATGAAATAATTTATGCAAATTTCTTCTTTTAATTGCCACATTATTTAAACAAAATCTACGGAAAAGCATTAGAATACATCTAAAAGCTGCAGGAGTCTTAAGACAGACAGAACCTTTTATAAAAAAAGAACGAGACGTAAGACATAGAACCACAAAATAAAGTATTTTAGTGACACATAAACTAAGGAGAGTTTAAAAATATTTAAAACACTTGAAATACTAAGATATGAAAGGTATTATAATTTATAACTCCACACATGGAGATGAACCGCATAAAACCAAACAGAGCCTTAAGAATGAGGTCAAAAACCATTATCTCCAGATTTCACACAGTTTATCATTGAACTTTGCCAACAAACACATAGCAGACAAGATACTGAAGAACATGAGGTACTGAGCTTTTAGAAGCAATAGATGATTTATGAAAGACAGGGAAGCGAGGCGAGGGTCCTTCATTAAAGGGGGTTGACTCCAGAAAGCCTTACCGCTCTTATTCCGCAGCCTTTAGCACATAGCAGTCGACGCAGAAGAGAGCAGCCCTACTATCATCCAATGAATTCATTGCAACACCACGAACAATGAGACTTCTGTCTCACTTACCTGCCCGACGGGTAGACCCAATAGAATAAATAGAATAGGGGGCCCCACTAAGGTGAATGTTATTGAACCCAAACGTTAAAAGCCATGCAAAAAATTCCTTCTACGTCCATTGCTACTGTAAGACCACCAACAGGGGATAACGTAATAAAAAGTCTTTCTCTACTGTCTTCAGTCTGGTTTGCTTTAGAAGTAAGCAAGCAAAGACAAGTGGTAGCTAAGCGAGAGTGCTTGCGGTGATGAATAATCTTTTTATTAAACCAAACAAACAGAGGAACCGCCGAATTCGAAAGTAAGCCAAATATTATAGACATCTATCATACTCGCTGTAAGGTATGAACGGGCAGCCATTCAGCTAGGGCCGGATAGTAGTCTGAAAGCTCGGTAGTTTTGTAGCAGGTTGTTTCGGACGTTTTCTAGGAAAAGTCAACTTTAATCCACAGCCATTATTGTCTTTCTACAATAATGGTATGGATTTGGTTGATGATCGGAGATTACAAAAGTATATCGACCCCACTTTCCTAAAGTCTGTTTTCTTCATCGAAGAGCGCCCTACCGAAATTTCCGAATTTAGCACTCTTATTACATTCAGTTTGAGATGAAAGGACATCAGGCTCGCGTTCTCTACTATGATGTCCATTCCTTTCTGACTTCCCTGGGCAATCCGCCAGAGACACATTCCTTTAAGATCATGTTTTATCAGAAACAACCAATGCTAACATACTTAATGAAGATAAGAGGGAGGTAGAAGAGGAAGCAAAGTATATCTATAGCTCTTGTGGCTTCCCCACCTCATCATTTTGTTAGTTTCTAACAAAGTTGGAAGAAGATATTCATTGAGAAGCATAAGACTGTCTGGCCAGAGAGTGATGATTATCCTGCTCCCAAGAATATAGATAAGGTATATGGGCAGAATTGATTAAAAAAATCAACTGGAACTGCTTTTTGCGTGCAAGACAGACAAGGCGTACAGATTTGGGCCCTAAATATCAAATGACTCGAGTAGAATCCATCACTTCACAGTTCCTTGTCTTCATTTCATACACCAATCCTTCTGTAGGAATCAGTAAACATAGGCTCTATGAAGCAGAAAGTGCCTATGTTAAGAAAAAAGTGAGATACTGTGGTACAGTTGCATTTAAGTTCATTTATTCCTCGAAGAAGGCCACCTTGATTCTGATTAGGAGAATTCCTAAGGAGGATTTTAGATCAGACCAATCTGCTAGAAGTAGTAGTGACAGACTTTCCTTTGGACAGGGTTTTTATTCTTTTTGGTAGGAGATTTGTCCATGACAACTGACAGTGCAAGGATAGGTTTGAGATTTAGAGAACCACAAAATAATGTCTTACAAGACAACTTGAGTATTGAAGTGAATGAGCCATGGAACTTCAACTTCAGGAGACAATTTAATGACTGGGAAGTGATGGGGGTGGCAGAATTTCTCAACATTGTTGGAATTTTTAATGGACTCCAGATAAATGAGAATGTGTTATGGTGGAAAGGTGACAATAGAGGCGTATTTAAAGTAGGGGCAGCTTACAGGTTGATGGAGCAACCAAGTCAACAGAACCCAACTTGGCCATGCAAATAAATTTGGAAGTGCAAAATTCCTTATAAAGTGCCATGCCTCACATGGCTGCTGGCTAAGGAAGTTACTCTGACTCAGGATAATATAATGAAAAGGGGGATAGCGTTATGTTCTAGATGTTCCCTATGTGGGGAACCTCCGAAACTGTAAAACATCTATTTCAATACTGCAAATATACTCACCCTTCGGGGTGGCCCAGTGGTTTGGGCTTGGGACTTCCATGTTGGAGGTCTCAAGTTCGAAACCCCTTGCCAACGAAAGCAAGAGGTTTGTCTTCTGGGTCAAGCTCGTCGCATCGGGCTTTCCTAGTGAGTTATGGAGGGTGTTCTTTAGTCTCGGAGGCATTTCCTGGACGATGCCTAGGAGAGTCACTAAAGCTCTAAAAACTTGGGAGGAGGCAGGTGTACATGCTAAAGACAGAGCTAGATGAAGAATTATCCCCACTTCAATATGGTGGGCAATCTGGAAAGAGAGGAATTCTAGGTGTTTTGAGAGCATAGAGAATATAGTGCATAAAGTTAAACTTAACTGCATTTTGTTGTTATGTTTTTGGTGTAACCAATTATACTCAAATGATGTCTCTATAATTGATGTTTAGACTCAATATGGAGTTATAGACATAGAACAGTGAAGTTTGGAGTTCATTTGTATATAAGGTTTCTGTACAGCCCTGTTGTGATATAATACAAAGTTAACAAGTTTAAATAAGAAAATAAAATTAGCCCAAATAGAGCAAAACTTATTCATATACCCTATCCTAACCAGTCTGGGATGGAGGTATAGTTATTCGTGTAGTTTGCATTAGTTCTTATGGGGAAGTACACAAGAAAAAGGCAGGGATCCGATTCAGAATATAATGGGAGGGGCACTGTGGAGGACAAGAAAAGGAAAGAATGTGGTGTCCAACTTTCCCCTCTACAGCTAAGTATACACTGCAAAGAACAATATTACACGAGGAGAATTGAGGATCTCTAAAGTCTAAATATACGTCATCATGGGGCTCAAAGAATGAGTTTTGACTTTTTTCTCTTTGCAATTTTTCATGACAAGTTCTTTTTTTGATAAGCAAAAAGTCTATTGTAGGCATTTCACGAATGCATGACCGGCCATGACAATTTAGGAAACTAAATCAACCAAGTCAAAACACACAAATATTACTTTTCCTTAAGAGTAACTGAACTAAAAGAATCATCACTTGCGTCTACAGATGACCCTACTAAGAATGAATTAACTCAGATATACTACTTGATCATGAAGCCTTAAGCAAGTATATGAGTATAACAACAAAACTTAAAAGGTTCTAAAGATGGATCACTAGAAAAATAGTAATGAAATGGGATTTAGTTCACCCAAAATCCTTCAGTCTCGTCCTATATGACACTATAACTATTTACAAAGTCCAACAGTTCTCCTTGACTACAAATTTTCTCATATAATTTCGACTACTGTTATTTTTTCTCACCAATTTTGCTTATAATTTATTTTAGTTACAAAAAAAACAGCACTTCGCGCACAATAAGACATAAACAGGAGCGCAGAAAAGTGAAAAGCGGAAGCAAAAGGGGCTGCGGGCGGGAGTTTAGGGTTTACTGACCGAGATCACCGCCGCGTTTGGCTGAGCTGCAGTGAGAATGAGTGGCGGCTATATCCTGGAACTTGGCTTTGCCGGAGACAATGTCTTCACGGATAGATTTCAGCTGAGAAACGGCAGCTTCTTTGGTGGTGTTGGAGATAACACGGCCTTCCGGATCCTTCCAGGAGAACTTGCGACGAGACTCCTGATGCTTAATGAGTATATGAGACGCCTTCACTTTGTCTCCGCCGGCGCCGGAGCGGGAAGAGGATGAGGGCATTTTGGACTTTTTCTTGTGCTTATCCGGCGGTCGATCTGCAGAAGAGATCGATGACTTCTTCCTCTTCCGATCCGACTCTATTTTTACAGATTTGATATACGATTTTGCGAAGAGTGGAAGCTGAGAACTGCAGAGTATTTGGGGTTTCTTTGTGCTGTTGTCTGATTCTTGACAAGGTTTTGGGGAATCGCAAATACCAGTAGATACAGTTTTTTTTTTCTTTTTTCCAAAGCAAGTCGGTAGTGTTATAGTTTATAGAATGTATTAGTAATACTATTATAGCGGAAATTAGGATGTTGAGATGAATATATGAGGATAAAATTAGAAATTAAGATGTTTGAGTAAAGAAGTGAGTGGCTTCAATGATGGATAAGATGAAAAAAGCGAGATTGAGATGATCTTACATACAAGGGTGTGAAGGTTGCGAATTATGCCAAAAGATTAATATATAGTTGAGCGTGCTCTTGCTTTCCGAAGGATTTAGGCTTAGTGGTATATGTCATAGTAATAGCTTTATTTCTACAACAAAAGAAAAAGACTATTATGTGAAAAGATATGGATAATTTTGAGTCTTAAGGTTATGGATAGGTGTTCGATTTTTCGATTTGATTTTATCAAACTTCGATTTGGTTCTTCGATTTTCGATTTTGGAAAAGTGTGCACCATATAGCAAACCAAACTAATCTGATTTGGTTCGATTTTTCTACCCCGTGTTGATTTAGTTCGGGGTTTTAAATTGATTTTTCGATGTGAATGAAAAAATAAATTAATGAGGACAAAACTAAAGTATAAGATACTTAAAGGTTTAAAAGTATGTTAAGGAATGATGTGTCTTGCCATGAGACACTTACTGTGCTAACTAAAAGGCTATATTTATCTTTGATAAGAACATTGTGCTTCCAACTACTTCTCGATAAAAATAAGAACGAAGACAAATTCCTTTACATAACGTACATTGATAAAAATATGTTTTGGTTTCTCTTGAGAATTAATATTTGAAGTTAACTATTGAATTGCATTTGTACATGAATGATTTAATTGTTAGTTGATTTTTTTATAAAAAATATTTTAATAAAAGTTCGGTTCTTCGGTTTACCGAAGTTCTGAGACCCTTACATTGAAGACCCAAACTATTGAAAAAATAACATTGACATCAAACCGAAAAATCAAAATCAATAAATCGAATAAGTCTGGTTCGATTCGATTTTTTAATTTTCCAATATTTATGCCCACCCTACTTAATGCAATGATAAGGGCAATTTTGGTATTTTCTTTTTCAACAAAAGAAAAGAAAAGCTTAAGAACCGTTAGATCAAACTCGATCCATCGGCAGAGGAGCTGGAAGAATTTGCCCTAAAGTTTTATTAATAAGTTGGCGGCACTCAACTTGTTTGATTTCTCGATACAGATTCACAATTTTGTGGTAGCATTAGGTTTTTGAAAGAAAGTACAACGATGAGTCGGAGCTTAGGCATACCGGTGAAACTTCTACACGAGGCAACAGGGCATATAGTGACTGTAGAGATGAAAAGCGGCGAGCTTTATAGAGGGAGTATGGTCGAGTGCGAGGACAACTGGAATTGCCAGCTCGAAACCATCACTTACACTGCTAAAGTATGGATTTTCTGCTTTTAGTTTAACTTTTTGTCAATGCCGTGTTTGCTGTTGCTATAATCTAAAACCCTAGTTATTGTAATTTCACATGATTCTGATTTATTTCGAATTCAGATGGAAAAATTAGGTGTTGATCATGCTAAACTAGAGGATTTAAGTTAATCTCTTGTTTTCTGTTAAATGTATGTTGTGTTCAAATGAAGGATCATGTTGTGCTTTCAAGTGTATTTACTGCCAAACAACTCTATTTTGTGAAAATGAAAAACCTTTTGGTTTGTTTGGTTTATTGAAATATTTCCTGTTTCATTCTTCAAGAAAGACATTATTTTTTTATCCTTCAATCGCACTGCAATTATTGGAAAAGTTGTTTGGTATAAATAGCTCTCCGGATGATCTCCAACCATCTTCCATTAGCTAAACAGAAGCAGAAAATTTCAATGCACATGTTTTTTATTGTTCAAATCATTTTTATTGATTACCAGCCAAAAGAGAATACTGGAAAGTGTTTACAAGGATAACATCATGACTAGTTGTGTAATGAGCTAAGAATTCCACCATGGCTTCTTCAATGCTTAGTTTGGCACTTGAAATAAATCATCTGTTAAACCTATCTGATTTTAGTAATGAAAGTCTTTGGATGTCAAGTAGAGATGGAGCCGTGGAAGTGGGACAAGTAGACAGTAGTTAGGCTGTTGCAGGATCTTTTCTCAAGGTAAATGTAGAAAATAATCTGGTGCTCCTCCTTCTGTCAATTCCATGTAAACTGATGAGCTTCTCCTTACTCCTATGATAAACAATTCTCGAGAAAAAAGACATGAAATAGAGTTAGAGCTGAGATGTTATTTCATTCTATTCTGTGATTGTGCCTTAAAAAAATATTTCATGGTGGGGAAAGATGCCCATACTGGAGATTGTCAGGGGCGTATTGGTTGTTAAGAGATAAAGGGAGGGATGCAGGGGAGAGAGTAAGGGCTTAATGATAATAACCCCCATGCTCTCATTATAACAAAAAAACAACTTCCAAGCTTTGTTTTCCAGGATTTTTCAGGAACTTGATCCCTTTATTAATGAACAGATTTTCCAAAATTCCCTCTTTTCCTGGCAAAGGATAACTAAAGACAAGGAGAAGTCTACAAAACACTACCAAAATTTCCTTTCTCTTTAGATTATCAAATATTCCATTACAATTTTAAAAAAAACAATTAATTATATGAGGGCTTTGATATACCATAAAACTTTTGCTTACCAAAATCTAATATTTGATACTGTATTGCCCATGGTCAGCAGGTTAATTTAGACCAAGATAGTGGGGAGACACTAGAATAGCAGTTTTTTTTCTCCTCTTTTTCATATGGTGGAATGTGAGTCAGCTCGCACACACCCCAACTAATCACTAATCCCTACCAGGTACCTGCTATCTCCGTGTGCACAGATCACTTAACTTTTTGTCTTTTGTTGGGATTTGCACCTTGTTAACTCATGATCCTTCTTAGTTTCATTGGTCGTTAGGTCACCCTTTTATAGTTTGATTGAATAGTGGCTAAAATTGCGCCGATCACAACTTTTTCTAGTCATATGGGTCTTAAAAAGTCATTAGCCGAACTTGCAGTCCACAAGGCTAAAGTACATGCTAACACAAATCATTTCGCATCACACTCAAGGAAATGAATTCCAACACAACCCAACCATGAAAACACGGATTTTCATGGAAAAAAAGTCTCAGATACCTCACAATAATGGTATAAATTCAACCAGTGGATTTCATAGGAGCTCTGTAAGTATTTCTGTTCTTTTGCTTTTTATGTAACTAACACTTTTGGAGGTGGCCAACATAGCCCTTAATACTGAGGAGTACAGAGTTATCAGTTTCTAAATAATGAATATAACTAGATCTTAGTCCTAAACAATAAGGGCACATTTAATAGAAATTTCTCCTCCACCTTTCATAGCCATTTATTTATTTTATGATCAAGATATCCCAGAGGGTCATTGGTACATTGTTTGAAACTCGCTGTATCATTGGTCCATCCCTCTATCCTTCTCCCACTCAAATACTAGCCCTTTTGTCTGCAACATGATTGAAGCCGGTGATGTGCACCTAACCCACACATCACATGTTGCGGTCTTACCACTAGAGCAAAGCCATATGACCCTCTTCCATATCCATTTGTAACAATGGGACATATCCTATTGTAAATAATTAATACATAAATGACAACACAAAACATAGTAAAGGTTTGTATATCTAACTTCTAGTTTTTGAGGTTTTTGTTATTTATTTGACTTTCTGATGTTCTATTTGATTAACTGTGTACTCCTGGTAGTAAGGTGCTAAGAAGAGGTTAAGAATTTGTGACATTTTGCTGTCATGTTTTTGTTGCATTTCCAGTTTGTGGTTCTCAAGTTCACCTGTTTTTAGTGTCTTCACTTCCAATTTCTTGTGGGGTGCAACTTGCTCTCCAGTGCATTAGCATAACAGGTGAACAATACTATGGTCTTACACTGCTGTCCCTGTACTTGATATTTTTCTTAACGTTGTCTGTGAGGAAAACGATCACGATATATCATAAAGCATCCAAATCTTATTGAACTTTTGCCAAAGAAAAAGAGTGATTTTTGCAATCCTTGAGTTGAAGCTTCCTATGGATAGTTGATGATATTTGGTAAACAAATAATAAGCCGGGAAAAGCCGATTTAGCAATACGTCATTTGTTTTGCATTTGTTACTGCATGACTGATATTGGACAAATGATTCAGCTTCTAAGCTGTAATAGCTTCTTTCTCCAGTTACTCATAGAAAAAGAAATGTAGGTTTCAGTATAGGACCTTCCTTCTATGGGCTATTTTAAAATGTTTTTTGCTCTGCAGGATGGGAGGGTGTCACAACTGGAACATGTTTTTATCAGAGGCAGTAAAGTCAGGTATATAAAATTATTGATTCCTATTGCATGGTTTTTGGCTGTTTCCTGGTAAAAGCATAACTGAACTTTAATTTCTACCAGGTTCATGATAATTCCAGATATGCTTAAGAATGCTCCCATGTTCAAGCGTCTAGAAGCTAGAATTAAGGTACTTCACTGAAGCATATGTCTTTGTTTTATCCTTATTCTTCATTTATTTGAAGTGTTTCACTTATGTTTAATTTCACTTTTAAAGGGCAAAGGTTCATCACTTGGTGTTGGACGGGGACGTGCTATGGCAATGCGAGCTAAAGTGAGTGTTGCTTCTATTCCTTCTACTTGTTTTTTTCTGTTTGAGGCCAACTACTGAAACTTAACCACATACTATCTCTTGTAGAATTTAGGTATGTGCTGTTAATTTGCTTCTTTTTTTTGCACTTCCTTAAAAAAAAAAAAAACAATTGCTTGATTTTTGCAAAATGGTGGGGCCATTATCCATGTTTGGTTCAAAAAAAGGAGGGAGATTTGAATGGGGAGTGGGGTAGTTGACGGTAAAAGGGAGAGGGGAGGTGAGATTGATTGATTTACTTCTACTATGTTCCTTAGTTCTACTTATTTATCTCTTGGTTCTTCCAATTTAAGAAAGTTGTCAACTCCTGATACATTTACTTCTACCCTCTATTTCACCGAAATTATAAAAGAGTCTGTTGTTGGTTGCTTTAGATTGTGAGTTGGGAGTTGTGATCCTCCCAAGAACTCAAGTGGGATTTCTCATCCGCCTGGAAAGGATGTTATGTAGAATTGCTCTATATAAAAATAGGAGGATGCCATGAAGTATTTGTTGTGTTTTAGCTAGCCAAGAATTGAACTCTAGTGAAATGAAATGTACCTGATTATTATATCTCGTTTGCAGGCTCAGGCAGCAGGTCGTGGAGCAGCACCTGGTCGGGGTGTTGCACCCCCTGTAAGAAGATGAAGGATTTCATATGATCTGGTTTTGAGATATCTTATGTTTATTGTATTGGCATACGCTTCTGTTCCCTTGTAATCTAAGAAGTAAGGAACACTTGGTTTAGAATTTCAACTTCCTGGTCTAAGATACAACTTGAGAGAAGCTGATAAATTGAGTGACTTTCGGATGGCTGGTCTAGTTTCTCTTAAAACATTTTGTGAGTCATGAGTATTTTGCTGCGTCTCAGTTTAGTGAAATGTCCACAAGTCTCTATGGATACTACAACTCATCTCGTTGGGAAAAGTCCCCCATCGATACCAACAATTGTATACAACACTTGTGTATGTAAAACCTACCGACAACCAATTATCCCATCTCAGCAAATTAATCATTTAGAAATTCGAAGGAGAATGGCTTCAATTTGATAGTAATATAGTAATTTTTAGAATAAAGGTTGCTTGACAAGTAAATAACTAAAAGAATAGAGTACATGATTGAAACATCATTTTTGTACAAGCTTCTCATCCAACATTTTTGTATAAGCTCTTGATCAGAAGGAATGATTTAACAACCCCTTGAATGCAGGATAATTTTCCAACAGTTCAATTTTTACTTAATAGACATAAGGAATATGAAATTCTACGAAAAATAACTTTAACCATCAACCATACTTTACAACACTTTTATTTTCCCATCAACTATACTTTACAACACTTGTAGTATAATAACGATATGATAGAGTAAATGACGTTATTGATAGAGTCAATGAATGAAATCCTCAATGTCCTTCCCAAATGGATGGTCTTCTGCGTAGCTAAGTCTTAGAATTCTTTCGAAATTTCGAAAGAAGTTCCTCCATATACGAGGCAATTACAAAACCTCATGTAACCAATTCCTTACATGCCAAAAGTAGCCAGCTAATTCATTTGGAAACTTGTTGGATATAAACTGATATAACACATCTAATATGTGGTGTTCACATAAAAAAAAAAACTGATGGAGAAAGCAATATGACATATTTGGAATAGCATTGAATGTGAATTATACCACAGATATTATATAATGAGTTTACCTTTCCCTTCCATTCAAAATCAACAAATTTGCAAAAGGGCTCCAACAAGAGTAGTTCGTTATGTAATGATGTGAAAGTTTAATGGATAGCCAATGTACCGCCCCGCAAGGAGCTACATTGAATTTCAGCAGTTTCGCGGGCGAGACAAATTCGCATTGCGCTTCAGCGGGTCTCGGGTATCAATTATTTTCCAGCCTTCGGAAGTGACTTGGAGACCTTGAAGGGCATGGGATCACCTTGACTTTCAGCCAAAACGGGCCCCAAGGGAGGGGACAAGGCTGACTTGAGTTAAGGGACACTCCACCTTGTCCCACCTAATCTTTGACTTTACTTTCTTGTAGCCTTTTTCTTTGGGAACTTGTCCCCAACGATTTTTAGCTTGTTTTTACAGCTTTTAGGATATATTGTAAAGGGTTCACTTGTATGAAGAACACTTAGAGAAAATATCAAGAAAATTGGCACTTGCCTCCCAAAACTTGCTCTCTTATATTTTGCTTTCTTGTTGGCTGTTTGTGTGGACTGTTTTGAGACAGATTGTTGTTGCACTGTTTGTGTGGACTGTTTTGAGACAGATTGTTGCTGCACTTTTTGTGTGCTTGTTTGTGTTAGGACTGAGCTTACGAGGAGCTGTGCAAGCCCTCCTTCGCTGTCCCACGAGACCTTAGAAAATAGGCCCGTGACAGCCAATACTTACAGCAACTCACTCTATGATGAGTTAATAATATTAACCAGTATTTTCATGACTCATAGTTCTTGTGTCATTTTTCATTTCATTACTTTTTCTCCTTCCACAATCAATAATTCATAGACCATGCCTTTATTTATGTTATCTTATTATCTGCTTATTTCATTTTAGTATAGGAATATGGTAGGCTATATGTCACCACAACAATCTGAAGTAGGATAAATATTCAAATATATGACATTTATTCACTAGATAATAATTGGTTGTGTTCATTGCAATTTTAATGTCTATTAAAAAAAATCAAAAGTTTTACTTTGAGAAACTATAAATTAATCTTTTTCAATTGAAAGAAAATTATCCATTAGTCATTGTTCATAATTTTATTACGTTAATTAGCTGTTTAGAAGATTTTTTTGCTCTCAAAATGAACAATGGATCAACTACGGAATTTGTCAATTTTATTAGATTATGTTGTTCCTTACTTCAATAATGTTGATGAAGTAAAATATGCATAACCGAGGAATGTAAAATAAAATGTATTTTTGGTAAACAAGCTCATAATATAATTTGGAATACTTTATGCTCATAATTTAATTGTAGAGTCCAACTTACCTTCTACTACTTGGAGTAGAGTTAGAGTTGAATTAGGTTTAAATTGTATCAGTTATCATTAAAGTAGAAACAAAAAAATACCTATCACCAACATGGATGGCCTCCCCCATTTGCCTGGAGATATTGTCAACTCCATCTTCTTTAAGCTTCCTGTGAAATCTCTTACACGATTCAAAAGTTGCTGCAAATCATGGTATGGTTGTATCGATGACGCCGACTTCATCAAGTCACATCTACATAAATCTCTTTATTGAACGTTTTAACTTCGTTTTAAGGCTCAAGTTTCAAGTTAAGCCAAGAGTATAGAGTTGAGTTCATTTTCTCAAAAGTTATTAGGGAACTAAGTATTCCCAAAGAAGTTTATAAATGTTTTTACATTTGAGTAAGCAAGGAATTATGTTTTCCAAGAGAGCCTTTGGGCTAAACTTTGAGTAATTTTCTCAAACTAAAGAAAGATGTGTTTAAAACACTTATGAGCTAAAGTATTTTTGGGAGTAGTATTGAGCACCGAATTGGGGACGCGAGTTCATATTAACTCAACTCTCCATAAGAACCATGTAGCCAACATGGGACTTAACGGGTCATTCTTTTTAGATGATCACGTAAGTTAAGCTAGTGGATCCACTAAGTAAAGTAAGGTCCTATATCACGGTAAGGTATATGATGGTCCTTGGGCAACGTGAGGTAAAACGCTGTATCATCACTAGGGCTCATAGTGGTGGTTGTTGGTTAAAGAATCTCCCACTAAAGTTATATTACTTTTATATAAGTGAAGTTGAGTTTGTTATTGCTTTATCCTTAACGAACTAAGTTGTTTATAATGTTTTACAAGCTTTATGTATTGCATGTGTCTTATTGCTTTACATTTGAGTTCAGTCATTCATGAGTCGAACAGAGCTAGGTAAGTGTTCTCTTGTACTCCTTTCAAGCTTAAGTTGTAGTTTAGCTTTCCAACTCGCATACTCGTACATTCAATGTACTGATGCCAGTTGACCTGCATCTTATGATGATGCAGACGCAGGTACCCAACATCAGCATCCAGCACGCCGTTGATCCAGCTGAGCACTCTAGAGTCAGTGGTGAGCCTCTTTGCATTCCGGAGGACTCAGTTATTTTGTGTTCTTAGTTTTGCTTTATTAGGATGATGCGGGGTCTGTCCCAACATCCATCTTAGTGTTATAGAGGCTTCATAGAAGGTTAGTCAGTTAGTATTGAGTCTCTTATCTATGTGTATATATAAATATTCTATTTTGAGACGCGAGTTGCCTTTCTGGCCAGATTTTATCAGTTAGGTTGTTTTATGACCTTTCATTGCATGGAGTTATTCTGTTGAGTTAAGTTTTCCGCTGAGTTAAGTAAGACAGGCCAAGGGTTCGCTTGGGGCCATCAATGGTCTTCGAGTGCCGGTCCTGCCCAGGGTGTAGGCTCGGGGCGTGACATACATATGTTATTAGGTCCAAACATATGATATATTAGTTTGTCTAAAATTGAATAACAAAAATGATTAATGATTCTCATTTAAATGCACAATAAGAAAATTTCTACATATACCTTAAATTGATATCTATACTTCAAGTCCAGCACCCATACAATTCTAAATGCTTCATGGAGGAAAAATTCAATAATGGAGAAAGAAAGTAAGAACGAAACAATGGCAAATGGTTCTCATTTAATGTTTAACCGTTAGATGTAGCTGCTTTTATTTTTGTGTGTTTGAGCAATCTTATATCAAGTTATTATTGTATTCACTTCATAGTGGCAGATACATTAAAATTCTAATCTGGGCAACACAAATTATATAAGCGAAACAATGGCAATATGGATGTAAGGCAATATTCTTCAATTAATACTACTAGAAATTGCTATATGTATTTGAAACTAGAAATTCTATAATTGGAATTTGTCAATCCCATGAAATCTTCAAGGAAACTAGACTTTCCACATACAACGCCTTATTTGAAATGAAGTTCCCAACTTGTGTAACCTTAAATTCAGTATATTCATTTTTCCGCAGGTCATACTCAATAAAAGGACCCTCATCCCTTCTCCATAGTATGTTCCCATTCTCCTTAACACATATGAAGTCACCTACTGACCAAATAACAGGCTTTCCAATGAGTGAGGCTAAAGAAGGAAACTTTTTGATGTAATTCCACCTATCTTTCTCCAGCGACCAAATCAAATTTTCCACATGTACTTGGCAATGGCGTTACAATAAATATTTCATCAGCAAGATGGAAAGATATAATCTTGTATTCCGCCCCGTTGTTGTCTGACATTCTGTGAATGACACCGTTTAATGAAACTTGACCATTGTATAGGTACGCCAAATCCAAATCAGTGGGGACAAGAGAGCTATTGTGAATTGTTCTCCAACACTGATTTTTAACCGAGTATACTTCAACAATGTAACCTTGTAATCTTCGGCCACAAAATCATAGGCAAAACCAAATACTGGAGATCTAGATACCAAAAAAGGAATTATATTTTGACTCATGAGAAAAGAATTTGGAATGAGTTTGTATTTTCCAACTGCAGGATTCCATAACGTCATACTAATGTCAGGATAGTATGCCGTGATAAAGACCAATCCACTGCATGAAAACACTCGTAAATCAAAATAGTTACTAAAGAATCCTGGGATATTGGGTTCGTTCAGGTGCACAACTTTTGAATCAGCTCTAATTGATGCTTCTGTTGACATGATTATAAATTGATGTGTTACTCCTACATGATTATCATTTACCTAGATAATTTTTTGACGACTAATATCGATTGATGATTTATGTAAATGTGACTTGATGAAGTCAGGGTCATCGATACAACAATACCATGATTTGCAGCAACTTTTGAATCGTGAAAGAGATTTCACAGGATGGAGTTGACAATATCTTCGGGCAAATTGGGGATTTTTGAGCCGCCGTTTTTTGTTTTTTTTTTTGGTTTTTCCTACTTTAATGATGCTATACAATATAACACGCTAACTCTCCAAGTAGCAAAAGGTAAGTTGGACTCTACCATCTACCTTTATTATCTACCAAAATTATTAGATTGTTTACCAAAAATAAAAAGTATTCATATATAAGTCTTTTTTTTTTTAGTTGAAACTCTTCTAAACAGCTAATTGACATGCTAAAATTATGAACAATGACTAGTCATTATTTTGACAACTTTTTATTGAAAAAGATTAAATTATTGTCTCTCAAAGTAAACGTTTGATTTATTTTAGTACTCATTAAAATTGTATAAAAAGGTATAAATTTTACGCTCAAATCACTGATACTTCATTTCTTATCATTTTACTACTTGTCAGAATATATATGTTATATCTATAAATAAATAATAAGCTCAAGGGTAATAATAGAATTTTGCCATTCATCTCACTATTTTCATTAGTCAAGTGGTAAGTAATAATTATCTAAAGTCCTACTGGTCGGTCAAGAAAAGCTTACATATGATCTTCAAACGAGAAAATAATTTTGGACAGTTTTTTTTGTGTTATTTTTAGACTCTTCCCGAATCAAAGTAAAATAAAAAAAAATATATAATTTATTTGTCATGTGAGATTTTTTTTAGTGATGAATTTTGAATGAGTGACTTTATAAGAGAAAAGTTATAAGTTTAATGATTTTTTTATCCTTAAAATTAAATGACGTTTTGAGATATTTATCCTCTGTTTTTCATCGTCAGACCCTATATGTGCTCCTAAGCTTCCAATTGGTTCATCTATCACCATGTCGTCTTCCTGACTTGATCCCGATGGCATATGTGGTTGAATAATGAGCATTTTCTTTAAGCTTATTATATACTCTAGTATCATTAAAGTAGAAACTAAAAAAACCTATCACCAACATGGACGGGCGCTCCCATTTGCCCGGAGATATTGTCAACTCCATCTTCTTAAAGCTTTCTGTGAAATCTCTTTCACGATTCAAAAGTTGCTGCAAATCATGGCATTGCTGTATCGATGACACCGATTTCATCAAGTCACATCTACATAAATTATCTGTCGATATTAGTCATCAAAAAATTGTCATGGTTTATTTTATTCCATCTCTACGTACGAGAACATACCAATTTAAAATTGTGTCAACGGAAGCATCAACTAATGTTGATTCAAAAGTTGTGTATCTGAATATCCCATAATTCTTTATTAAGTATTTTTGTTTAGAAGTGCTTTCATGCAGTGGCTTGGTCTTTATGACGTCATACGATCCTGGCAATAGTATGACATTATTGAATCCTACAGTTGGAAAATACAAATTCATTCCAAATTCTCTTCTCAGTCAAAACAAAAAGATAAATTGTTGTTCGGATAAACCTCCAATATTTGGTTTTGCCTATGATTTGTGGCTGAAGATTACAAGGTTGTATGTGTACATTACGTGATAGACGTAAACTTCAACGTTGTTGAAGTATACTCGGTTAAAAATCAATGTTGGAGATCAATTCACAATATTTTTCCTGATTCTTTCCAGTTCCTATATACAAAGGTCAAGTTTCATTAAACGGTGTCATTCACAGAATGTCACACAACGGGTCAGAATACATGATTATATCTTTCCATCTAGCAGACGAAAAGTTTACTTTAATGTCAGTGCCAAGTACACGTGAGGGGAAACAACCGACATTACATGCATTGGGTGATGGCGTCTGTGTTTTCACAACTGTTGGCCAGGAAAATTTGATTTGATCGCTTGAGAAAGATAGGTGGAATTGTATCAACAAGTTTCCTTCTTTACTCTCACTCATTGAAATGCCTAAATGGTCACTGAATAGCCATCTTAAACCCTACAAAGTAGGTACCTTCCTATTTATTAAGGAGAATGGTAACATACTATGGAGAAAACGTGATGATTCTTTTATTGAGTATGACCTACGGAAAAATGAATATACTGAATTCAAATCGACACAAGTTCTAGATTTTGGGACATATAAGACTTTGCATGTGGAGAGTTTAGATTCCTTGAAGATTTCGTGGGATTGACAAATTCCAACTATAGAGTTTCTAAGGTAGCAATTTCTAGTAGTATTAATAGAAGAATATTTTTGTCATTGTTTCTTTTTGATTTGTGGATAATGGGTATATAGTACTTAGGAATTTTTAACCAAAGTAAGTCATTAATAAAATCAATTCACCAAAATAATACTTTTTTTTTGAAATTTTACAAAATTAGTATAAACGTAGTTCTCATTAATGTTTTAGGTTATATTGTGAATAACGTTTTATAATTTGTTACTCTGAGGCACGTTTTACAGCTAAAACGTGACTCACAGTAACGTTTCTCTGATATGATTGAAAATTAAAATTTAATCTCGTACATGCCTCATTCAACTTTATTATATATATATTCATTTTATTTTATTATTAGATAATACTTTTGCAAGGAAAAGGAGAGTGAGGAGGGATTTTATGCAATATCAATTAATTCCTTTTTTTAATAGTTGTTTTGCTTACTTATTACATCAATTTTAACTCAATAGCTTCTTTATTGATAGTCTAATATTTAATAATCATAATAAATCTATTGGTCTAATATTTGGAAGGTATGATATCTTAGGCTAGAAGAAGATCTCTCATATGATTTATTTATAAATTTTGAAATTGAAATTATACCAGACAAACTCCAATTTGTGCATAATCTTCCTCACTTTTTTTTTCCTTTTGTTTAAAAAAGTATTGTCTATGTATAAAGAGAAAAAAGAGAAGAGAAAATCATATATATTTCAAGTGAAGGTATGTACAAAATATATCTATCCATTTTAATAGCGGAGATTTGAATAATGAATGAGGCATGTACAAGATTGAATTTCAATTTTCAACCATTCCAGAGAAACGTTACTGTGAGTCAGGGTAACGAATTATAAAACGTTACTAACAATAACGTTTTATGTCTGTTTACTCCATCAGATTTTTGTCTTTTAGTTATTGAATTTTTTTGAATAAAATATAACCTAAAACGTTACAGAACTACGTTTATACTAGTTTTGTATTTTTTTTTTTTAAAAACGTATTATTTTGATGAATTGATTTTAATAATGGCTTACTTTGGGAAAAAAATTCTAGTACTTAGCGAGCAAGATTTTAATCATTTTTACGCAACAAGTCCCTGATTTTGCCTTTCAGACAAGTCTTATAGCAAATCCTACTGATCCGTCATGGATTGATCAATATAAAGTATCCCCTAATAATAAGAAGATTGAATACGTATATTTTTTTATCTTTTACCAAAGGGCTCTTGTACCAAATCCCGCACTTTAACTTGTCATTATGAATTCAGTTTTACATTATCACACGCAGTGGCGGATCCAGGATTTAAAGGTTGTGGATGCTCACTTTCTTTAATATAAACGTGTTAGCAATCACATAGTGTAAGCGTTTACTAACTCAAACTCTTTAATAAAAAAAGTAAACGTATACTAACTTAAACTATTTAATAAAAAAAAGTTTAAAAAATAAAACAACGATTAATATTATCATCATAAAAAACAACCACTAGTTATAAGTCACAATGACCTACTAGTAATATTATCATTACAAAAAGAGACTTCTAGTCTTAAAGTCATAATTGTTTTCGACGACTTTTCATATGTTGAAAAGGATAAATAATAGCATCATTGCTTACATTTGCGAATATCTTACGCTCTACATAGCAAACTAAACAACCATTCAAAAATTCATCACCAATACTATTACGAAGTTCATTTTTAATGTACTTCATGGATGAGAAAACTCGTTCCACAGAAGCAGTAGCAACGGGAAGAATGAGAGTCAACTTGATAAGCAAATAAACAAGTACCCAAATTTGATGCAAATCTGACTTGACCAATACTTTAGCAAGATCACTAATTCCCTTCAAGTTGAAGAACCTCTTGTCAGAACCACGAACACAAACTATAAAGCTATCAAGTTGAAAACTGAGATCCCGAAGCTTGTTGCTGTCAAACTCATTCATATAATATTCAGCCAACCTCATTATCTTGCCCTTATCAAAACTACCAAATGAATTAACTGGATTCAAACTAGCCATACCGAGAAGTAAGTCAGTACTCACAGCATCAAAACGATTATTAAGCTCTTGAAGATGCAAATCAATAACAACATAAAATATTTCAACACGCAAATGATGAGAATATGTAACATCAAGAGCTTTACGCTTTGACTTCCCAGGAAAGTAGCTAGCATCCATCTCCGGAATGACTATATCATGTTTATCACAAAAAGAAGAGACATCATCCATTAATGATTCGAATTCATTATCCCTCATATTTTGTAATCTTTGCTTTGTAAG